>JASDQU010108494.1:264925-279462 GCA_032191745.1 Picea mariana | reverse complement strand
ATTATTAAATAAGACCCACTATGGTAATTAGATATAATAAATGTAAGAGGACTTCTTAGAAGGTTCTACTTCTAGAAGACTCCTCCTCTAGAATGTTCTTAGGAGATGATAGCACTATATAAAGAAGTGTAGGCAATGTAATGAATCATAGTGAAGAATATTGTGTTTGTACAAGCAAGGATTGCTTGAGGAGTTTTATCCTTCCATAAGGATTAATATATGGTGTTACCCTACCTCAAGGGTTTTCTCTATTTCTTGTGTTCATTGTTATGGTGAATGGTTTATGCTTTATTCTTGTTATTATTGAAGTATATTTGCAGATATGGTATAGGTACTTAACACATTTCAAGTGCCAAATTTTATATTATCATGTTTGATGAGATGAATTGATGGATAAACTGTTGTTTTATAGATTTATGGACGAAAATGCCATATTATTTTTTTTGCATAAAATTTCTTGTATTTTGAGAGTTTTTTTTAATTAAATTTGATTTTAATTTTCAATTTAAAGTTTTTTCAAGTCTTGTTGAGCCGTCAAGTTTTTCCCAGTCCCAAGCTAGTCGATTTTTTGTTGAGTCTGAGTCTCACAACCTTGGTTTGAAGCAATGTTGTGAGACATGACGAAGGTCTATGAGTTTGTTGGGTCAACGCTGAAATGAATAACCAGTGAAAACTTGTTGTGAAACTTTCCTACAAATGAAACTTGCCAAAACCTGTTGAACCCAACTCGAACTTGTTAGACTTGTTGAAACCTAACAAAACTCGCCCATTAAGCAAAGGAGGATCCCACATGGAATTGACTTGGAGAAAAGGCCAAAATGTGTTTTTTGGAGGGATAAATATGAGCAGGAACACATCAAAGGAAACCCTAAAGGCATATAACCCAAAAACAAGATGCATTTCACTCATTTGGTCATTTTATCTTCATTGATTTGAGTTTTCAGTTGGACTGTGAACACTGAAACTTTTTTCAGCGGGTTGTGTTATTCTTGTTTGGGGTTCAGTTGGAGTCTTGAGAACACTTGTATTTGTGGGCTAGAGACCGAATAGGAGGTGGAGATCCAAGATATCTACATGTTAGATCTTCAGTTTCAATTGCATTCCGATTTTGAAGAAAGTATTTTGATTTTCAGCAAAATTGATTTTGGAGATTTCATCTTCATTTTTAATTCAGGGATCAACCTACAATGATATACTCTTCTCTTCTTTTTATTGAATCTTGACTAACCATGGCTCCTAATTCCAAAAGGTGGTTTGATCAAGCATGATAACATGCCTTCAAACTTGAATCAAATGATGATAAGAAGCTCAAGTGCAAACACTATAACCACAGTATGAAAGGGGGAACAAACAACCTGAAACACCACCTAGAATGAATTCGTTGCAAAGATGTCATAGTCCCATGCAAGCTATTTGATTTATGTTTAAGTTTTTGAGGCTAATTTTAAGTGCCAAATTTTTTGTTATCATATTTGATGAGATGAATTGATGGAAAACCTATCGTTTTATAGAGTTTAAGGATGGAAATGTCATTAATATGTTTTCTGCACAAAATTTTATGTATTTTGGGTGTTGTTTCTATTTGAAGAGTTTTGAACTGATTTTTGTTGAGTTGCAAAATTTTTTCATATCTGAAACTCGCTGACTTTTCATCAATCCCAAGTCTCACAACCTTGGTTTGATGTGAGTTTAAGTTGGGTGGTTGGTGTGCATTGTAGTCAAAGCATGGAAACAATATAATGGGCATGCCATATATTGGTCTTAGGGATAAAGAAATATTAGGAACATAAACTGCCATATTTCTCCAAAATGAATGAAATCATCTCCATACAAGCTTGGCTATTAAGCAAAGTTCATTCATATTATAATCAGAATAAGATTTATTAAAAATGAAACCTTTTTTTAGAGAAAAATGCACAATGACTTCAAGATGACCAAATAAAGAGGATGGAAACACTTTAACAAGATAATGCTTGTCGAGAAAAATATTGTTTGAACTAACAAGAAACTTGACAATTATAGAATTGATTTCAGTTTTCGTTGATTAAACCATGTAAACCAATTTCCCTTAGTATATATCTAGAAGGAAAATCCATGGGGTAAGTAAGAGTTATTGTCCAAATACTCAAAATAACACGCTCAATCAATATACACAGTGTACGCCAAATGTGAGTGTGGAGCACAAATTCCTTATAGTTAGGAACAAATTCCTCCAAATAACCCAAGTACATCCATATATCCAAATCATATGTTCAAATGTTTCACATATGCATTCAATCCAATTACATATACATTCAATCCCATATATACCCCCCATTGGGTCATAACATAAGTACCCCCATTTGAAAAACTATCCTAAAAGCTTTGTGGCTAAATATTTTACATGTGATGAAACCAAGTAATCAAGTTACTTATATTTATGCTCTCATACAATATGATTATTCATCCATCCATATTTAGTTATTTTCAGTGTCATTCTTTGATAGCTTCCTTTCCTTTGATTCCTTAAATATTTGATAATATCTTGTCACATAATTGTTCCTTGATGCCCTATTCCATTAATATCCTTGACTTTACCATCTTCTTCCTTGGTAACATTGATGTGGCACCAAATCTCATGGAGTAAAAGAGTAAAATCTCTCTTTAACTCTTCTATCAAAAATAATTTTCATCTTATTTTTATATTCTTGGAATCTCTCATTCACTTGTTCTTTGGTCTGTTGCACCTTAATTATCTGATAAACTCTTCTAATAATATAATTAAGCCCTTCATTTGAATCCTTCATTAATATTAATATTAAATCAAATAATTTTTATTTTTTATTTTTTTTTAAATAAATATTGTTTGTCACACTTGTGACGACAACTTAAATAGCTGTGACAGTTTTGCAATATAAACAACAAAAGTTTTCGTTGCAAGTGCGACGACAACTTAAATAGTCACGATAGTTTTGCTATGTAAACAATGAAAAGTTGTCGTCGCACTTGCGACAACAACTTAAATAGCTGCGACAGTTTTGCTATGTAAACAATGAAAATTTGTCGTCGCACTTGCGATGACAACTTAAATAGCTACGACAGTTTTGCTATGTAAACAACAAAAAGTTGTTGTCGCAATTGCGATGACAACTTAAAGAGCTGCGACAGTTTTTCTATGTAAACAACAAAAGTTTTCATCGCAAGGGTCGTCACAATTGAGACGATATGTTGGTTTCCCATTTTTTCCTAAATTGTCATATTGGTGACGGTATTTCATTTTTGTCGCAATTGTGATAAGTTCCCTAGGGGCATCGCTCTTTCGACATTTATTCAATTTCATCGCAATTGCCACCTGACACAAAATGACGTTTCAGAGAGTCCATATTCGTCGCAAGAACGTTGAAATAGTCATCGCAAAATGACCCAAAAAAACTTATGAAAATATCCTAAAGGGAAAGAAGTTATATGTTTGATCTATGATAAAGGATTATATGCAAATTCGAATGGAAAAGTTAAAGGATATTGGTGTTAGTCCTAAATATTATGCTATTGTTAGTTAGTGGGCTATGCGAATTTCATTAGATTTGAATGGGGTCCATATAGCATTTCAATATGTATTATGGCATGGATTTATGGCAAGTGTTTACGTGTAAATGATATTGGGTGGCGCACTATGCAATGGATATCGTCGCAGATTTCACAATGGTTTGGAATTGAATACATGGTTTAATTGATTGGTGAATGTAATGATTGTTGGGTCGTCTCGTAATTCAAACTGAATAGGCTAGGTGATGGAAGCAACATGAATTTACTACACGTCACTCCATACTCCCCCTATTGGTCGTCACCCTAGCATTGTTCCATTGTTTCATTTTTCACTATGTTGGTTGTGAAGCTCTTCATTTTCAGGCTCTTGGAAGAAGGAAGGCTCGACCAACTCGCCATTTAAGCATTTTTCCACAGGTATGATTCTTTTTCTATCCATCCATGAGGTATTATCTATTGTATGAACAAATGATGGCTTAGTGATGCTTAGATTTTTTGTATTCATGATAATTTAGACTGTGTAGACGTGTGTTATAGCTCTCTTTGATGACTGTAAAATGTTTGGGATTGCAAGCAAAAGAATTGGGTATTTTAAGTTGCACATTGACTGGTTGCTTGGTCAGTTTAGTATCATCATGGGTCTCTGTGGAATAATAAGTGAATGGTGGTACATATGGCTCTACGTTGATGATGGAGGTTTTTGTTATGTGTATTACCATCGATTATTTCATTCCCTCACAGTCTTGATTGTAACCCTTACCCAGTCGTAGAGGGATTGCCAACAGTTGCTGTGTTTTTTCTTCAAACCCCGAGTCATGGTCCTTGGCTCGTTCTTACTGTATTTTCACCGAAGTATCCCAAGATCCAGTCTTGGGTGACCCCAAAGTTAATACATGCTTCTATGGTTGAGGATTGATACAAGTTGTATCTCAGTGTAATGTCAAAAGGATGTGTGCGTCCTCACTAGGGTTGTTGTCAAGTTGTTCAGCTCTTAAGTAATGGATAGAGATGTTATATCTCTGTGTTTTCTTTTAATAATTACCATTGTTCAATTAAACTTCACCTCTCCTCTACAACTATTAAACGCACTATGTGCACTAGCTATTTTATCCTACCTATCTTTGCTCTCCTTGGTGGTTAACTATTGGTTCTGTTGCCTAGACCGAGAGTAATAAGAAGACTACGTGGCTCATTGTTGTGTCTTTTTCAAAAGTTATTCTTTCATGTGGTTGATAAGTCTTGGAAGACCTCTCACTCTCTGTGTTATTATTAAAATATGAGCGTTCTCTTATTGTCTCCCTGCATTTTATTTTGACAGAGACTGATTTAAATTTCAACTGTCTTTGCTCTCTTCGGGCACCTTCTGAGTTTTCAAGTATATTTTTATTAGTGAAGTGGTTATGGAGCTCTTTAAAAAAAAAACATGCTCTATCATTGAGTCTTTATCTCGTCCTTCTATGATTGGTTGAAAAAATAAAAATGGAAATAGGAACTTGCATACAATCGAGAGATTTATTCATTTCATTATGGTTTCACTCACTGTGTTTTTACCAACATGGTCTTGATTTCATATGGAGACACCTGTGTGGTTTTTGCTAGGCCCGATCAAGGTTATGGCCAGTTTTTAAAAAATGATGCATGTGTGTAGTTGTTCATGTTCGCTACATATATTATATTGGATCATCGTACAGATTACCAATGGTTTTAAAAGAAATTTATACCAACAGAGATAAGTCTCAGGGTTTATGGTTTGGTTGACTATTGTTTCATTTCAAGGTTTTGTGATTGATATGATGATAGTTGTGTATAATCGGGCATGCTTTGAAGTCTGTTTGTGTTTTAAAAAGAGACCTATGTATATTTTAATTGAGCCCAATTGTTAATTGGTTAACAGTGGATGTTGATTGTTATCGTGATACATTATGGACTATCAAGGATAGATGTCGATCTTAATGTTGTGCATTATTTTGCTTATTTTTTAAAGAAGGAAAGGAAGGGAACAATGCTTTGTTAAAAAGGACTGTTGAATGGAAAGTTTTTTTTGTTATAATTTATGATCGCACAGACTGTTATGAATTAAATGATTCTGAGAAATTTAATTATTGGAACAACAAGCAGTTTGGTATACATTTGAAAAACAGTGAATGTTGGTGCTTTTTGGATTGATTTTAACATGAAGTTATGATTATTGATTACTTAATTTGTTTTATGAATGGTATGCATTAATTTCCCTGTCATTTTCTCACTTTTTCACACATTACGAATCCTCTCACAATCCCAAATTCACTTTGCATGCCATGTTCTTAAACTTAAATTAAAATTAAATGGAAACTCTGTATTATAGCAATTAAAGGATGACACAGAGATGGGTCACAATTGATATGATTTTGTTAGTGTAACACAGTTGATTGTTTAATGATTTGTTGAGTAGTAATCATGTTCTTACTCCCTTTCATTTTATCACTTTTCCGCTCAATACAACCCCCTCAGATATCCCAGAACCCTTATTCACCCCCTGCTCATTGACAAGTATTAAATGAATTTTATGGATTAGATTGCATGGGTCTGATGTGTTTCTTGATCCAAACTTTGTTTAATATTAAAAGAGATGTCATGTATGGTTTGTTTCATAAGCTAGTTGCTAATAAATACTGCATACAAGATGAGCTTCTTCAGCAAAGGAAGACATGGACAAAATAATAGGGGCAGAGAGAATTGGAATAGAGTCCCCAGAAGGCCTAGATTTTCGATACATTTTGTTGCAGATCCACTACCAGATCTTCCAAGTTGGATTTTCCAATTGGATTGGACAAGGGATAGTCCAACCTAGGCCAGAAAGTCCTCCCTTCTGACCCCAACATGTCCCTGGTATCCCTGTCCCCCCTCATGTCTCATTACAACCTAAACTCCCTAAGAATGATGGATGGAAAGACATTGTCCACCCAGCAGTCTCCCAACATCGTGGATGGACCAATTTGTCTCTACTTGTTCCTCCTCCATCCGTTAACCCAAATTTCCAAATTTACCCTACACACTCACATGTAGAGTCTTCCCACGCAAGCAAGAGACTCAAAACCGAATCCCACCACACGCATAATAAAGTAAAAGTTGTTGTTTCCCCCTCCTCTCCCTCAAGTGATTCATCCAAATCCATTTCATCTCACATTCACTTGAGAGATCACTGCTCTCATGTTATCAGTGAGATCGAGCCTAAAAGCTCCACACAGCCTAAGGCTAATTTAGAAAATTCAAAGGGAGACATCAACAACAAAGGGAAAATTGCCTCTAGAAGTGGCAAGTATGGTTTTTGAGTATATTGTATTATTGATTGTTGAGAACAGTTGAATACTAAAGTTTTGGACAACATACTAAATATGGATATTTTGGATAACATACTATTTTTGGATATTTTGGATATTATATGTTAGATATGGTTTAAAATATCATTGATATTTAATTTTCAAATTATGAGAATGACCATGTGAGCCAAAAGGAGGGATGTGTTTGATTGATTGACTAGTAATGTTTATTTTTGTTAAGAAACTAAAGGGAGTCACAAGGGGTCCCACCTACTAGTTATTATTTATTAAAGACCCTTATTATTATTATATTAATTCTTCCCCTAAACTAAAATTTAGTTGATTTTTAGTTAACTTGACTAAAAGAGGTAGTTGAACTACCTCAACTAATTTGGAATGCTTAAAGGAAAAGTGAGAAGGAAGAACAAGAGGAGAATAGAAGGAGAAAGCATATTAAGGTCTGCTCTTGAGTTTTATTGAGATAGTTCAGCTTTCATTCATTATTTAATTCATTAAAATTCTAATTATCTTTTATGACAATAGGGTCCTTATAATGCATTATTATAAGGACCAAGCCACTTTCATGCATTACCTTCCCCCTATCGTCATAGGCTTGAGGAAAAATCCATTGATAACCTTCATTCCACTATGCACGCTTGTTTATAATATGAAGAACGACTTGAAAGAATAGGTCTTCCTAAGGGATACTCAGTTAAGCATACAGACATATCTTACCTCTTACAACTTGTACAAGACATGAATAATCAGATGATAGTGTATGAGCAGAAAGGAAATGTCCCATCTCTTACCCTTGGAGCTTCATCTTCTTCTGCATTCCCCTTTATAAATCCAAATGAAAATAATTTTCAGCCTAAAGCTATCATGCCTCGTAGTTGGTGTAACTTTTGCGAGGAACACCATGAGGAAAGTGCATGTGAGGTGAAGAAGAGTGCCAAAGATAAAATATTTGGTAAGATACCTGAAACTACTATAGTTGTCCTCAACTTTGGAGGGCCATAGGATGTCATGATCATAAATACTAGGAATAAATCCTATGCTCCCAAAATCCAATATGATCCTCCCCTCACTTCTTCTAGCCCAAGATCATCTTCATTGGTTGTTATTGTTTAGGTTCTTAAGGATCCTGAAAGTCAAGGAACTACCTCCCATCTACCCTCTTCCAAATACAACATTCTAAATTAGTTGGCCAACATCAAAGCAGATGCAACCCTCCTGGACATGGTTTTCGTCCCTAAACAACATAAGCATCTAAAAAATTTCATGGAAGGAAAAGCTCCCATTGCAGACAACCTCTCTGAAGAGGTAGATGATGAGGATTCTTTTGTAAATAAAGTAGGTGTACATAACTTTAGACACCCTGTAAAAAAAAACCCATTTTATATTTTTGTAAAGATTATGGATAGATTGTCCATTGTTGCCTCATTTACGGCGGTTCGAGCCCAAGTGTAATGCCAAAGATTACTATGGAAGATCTAGGATTGTCCTGTACAAATGAAAATTCCATAAGCATGCTCTCTTATAATAGTCTACAACAAACAACCATAGGTGAAATCAAGGACATAACCTTGGTTTTGTGTATGCACCCTAAAATAAGGACAACCCTTAATATCCAGGTAATTGATATGCCAGTGACTAACTACTCGATCATATTAGGAAGAGATTGGAAAGATTTGACAGGTGGATACCTCTCACTCAACGGGACACACTTGTCCATTCCTCAGAATCGTAAGAACATCATAGTCCTAAGAGAGGGGAAAATTTCACCTTACATAGAAAGTGTCCCACAGCCTAATGTGAATTATGTCTAGGAACACTTAGGAGTGTATTTAATCTTTTTCGATGAGGACAACACTACCTTGGAACAAATCGACTTTGACAATGGGATGTGGCATATGGACTTTTATGGTTCATGCTCCAATGAAGGAAACAGAGATGGTATTATTTTTTACTCTCTTGCGGGTAAAATTCATAACTTTTCCTATAGGTTAGAGTCTGCTTGCACAAACAATGTCATTGAATTTGAAGCATTATTGTTAGGTATTGAAAATGCCTATAATTTGGGTTGTGTTCACCTTACAATTTTTTAGGATTCCAAACTTGTTGTAAACCTTGTACGTATGATATACTCTCCTAGAAACAAGTTAATGAAACGCTACACCCAAACCATTTGGGAATTTATCTCGAACTTACTATATTTCAACATCACTCATGTTAAAAAGGAATTGAACTCAATGGATGATTGGTTAGTTGTTTTTTCAGCCTCTCCTAATCGACAGCTTCTGCCACAAATAACTAACTATACCTTTCAATCTTTGTATCATCCACACATCCCTAACAATATAGAGTCATGGCAGGTCTTCCCTAGTGATGATAGCATCTTTTCTTTCATTCAAAATGAACCTTATAAGCCTAAGGAAATTATATCAATGGAAGATAACAAGATTCCTAAAGGCTTGACTCCTCTAGAAAGTTCATTTTCATTGAGTGATGTAGGAAACAAAGAGAAACATAAAGAAGATGAGTCGAAAAGGAAAGTGGGTGAAACCATTTCCTTGAACATTGGAACACCCGAGTCTCCAAATAATGTTAAAATAGGTGCCCAATGTTCTGTTGAAGAAACATTGAAGTTCACTAGGCTGCTTGGTGAATTTCAAGATGTTTTATCTTGGTCTTATGAGGATCTTCGTGGTTTTTATCCTATTCTTATACACCATTCCATTCCTATCAGGGAGGGCATAAAACCAGTTAGGAAAATAAAAAGACCCATTAACCCTGCACTGGAAGCAACTATTCGAAAGGAGTCAGAAAAACTCTTGAAGGTTGGGATCATTTTCCCAGTTGAGTATTTTGAGTGGGTTTCCAATCTGGTTCCCATTCAGAAAACAACTTTTCAAATCAAATTATGCGTAGATTTTTGTGCATTGAATCGGGCAAGTATAAAAGACCACTTCCTCTCCCTAATATGGAAATGATTTTCCAGTAAGTTGCAGGGTCACAGATGATGTCCTTACTTGACATTTTTTCTGGTTACAATCAAATCAAGGTAAAAAGGGAAGATAAATATAAAACCACTTTTATTACTCATTGGGGCACTTTTTCTTATGAACGTATGCCTTTTGGATTATCTAATACAGGTGCCACTTTTCAAAGAGATATGCAAATAGCTTTTGATGATTTGATAGGCAATATTATTCGGATCTATCTTGATGACTTAACTGTGTATTCTAAAAACCGATCAGATCATTTTGGTCATCTTAAAAGAGTTCTCATGCGATGCAGGAAATTTGGAATTTCTCTAAATACTTCTAAATCTATTTCTGGAATTACCAAGGGAAAGCTCCTTGGACGCATTGTCTCTTATTCAGGAATAAGCATTGATCCTGAAAGGATTGCTACTATCCTAAATCTCCCTGCTCCCAATTCCAAGAAGGAGGTTCAAGATTTTATGGGTGTTATTAGCTTTGTCCATAGGTTTGTTCCTAATTTGTTGTAATGGTAAAACCAATTCATAATCTTATTAAGAAATATCGTTCCTTTTCTTGGATAGATGATGTCGAAAATGATTTTGTAGGAATCAAGAAAGCAATTAGTTCTGCACAGGTTTTGGCAAAGCCGGATTTTGAGAAAGAATTTATGATATATACTAATGCCACAGAGAAATTATTTTCTTCTATCCTCATGCAAGGTAATGACCAAGGTAACGAAAAACCAGTGGCTTACATGATTCAAAGCTTGTCTGATGATGAGTTTAAATATTATTTTATTGAAAAACATGATTTATCTCTTGTTAAAGTTGTTGAAAAAAATGTCCACGTCATCTTAGGTAAGCACACATTGGTAAAATTCCCTTTACTCGCTATCAAGTTTTTTCTCTCACAGAATTATCTCTTAGGGAAGCTTGCACATTGGCTTGCGAAGATCCAAGAGCATGATTTAACTATTGTGACTTCTAACACCATCAAGGGACATGACTTAGCCCTTCACTTAGCTCAACTTTTTGAAACTAGTGAAGAAATTGATGAACACGATATCGCTCTATCATCATTGGTCTACATTGATAATCAAATCCTTCTTGTGTCTAAACACCCTTGGCATAAAAATTTGGTTTACTATTTGCAAAATCAAGGATTTCCAAATAAATTAGACACTCATCAAAGAAGAAAGCTTTGTCTCGAATCTACTAGATACATCATTATAGGAGACTTCTTGTTTAGAAGATATGTCGATGGTATGTTGCTTCGTTGTGTAAACAATGAGGAAGCACAGAAACTGTTGCAAGAAACTCATGGTTCTTCAAATTTTGTTATTCATGTAGGAGGTCATTTTTCTACTAAAACCATTGCTTTTAAGATTATACAAAAAGGATACTATTGGCCTTCAATCTTTCATTATTCTTATGTTTTTTCGATATCTTGTGACAAGTGCCAAAAATTTGTTGGGAAAGAACGCCTTTCAGCCATGACCTTATGACCTATCCTCCCAGAATTTCATTTTTCAAAGTGGGTTTTGGAATTTATTGGTCCTATTAATCCTCTGTCTTCAGCAGGACAAGTCTTTATCTTAACAACCATTGACTATTTTACAAAATGGGCTAAAGTTTTCCCGCTTAAACATTCACAGGATGAGTAGGTAATTTCTTTCCTTGAAAATAATATTTTTTCTAGATTTGGTCTTCCTTTGGAAATTATTACAGACAATGGTCCCACTTTTATTTCTGCTAAGATGACCCAATTTTTAGCTAAGATGGGGGTTAAACATTTTACCTCATCATATTCTTACCCCCAAGGAAATGGGCAGGTCAAGTCTACTAATGAGAATCTGGTAAGAATCATCAAAAGGATCATCGAAGATAAGCCTCGTCAATGGCACACTCTCCTCACTTATGCCCTTTGGGAATATTGAACTACCACCAAGGTGAGCACTGGTTGCACTCATTTCCATCTTGTTTATGGTCAAGAAGATATTCTTCCTACTAAGCTGGAACTTCCTCCTTGAGGTTAATTCTACAGGTCAAAGAATTAAATTCTTCTGATGTTTCTCAAAGAATGAATGCACTTTTGGATTTAGAGGAGCAAAGGACGTTTGCCTTGGATAATATAAAGAGAAGACAATAAACTATTAAAAAATAATTCAACAAGACTGTCAAAGCTGTCAAATTTAAAGTCAATGAGAAGATATTTTTGTAGGATTTATCTCATGCGGATAGAGGAAGACATTCAAAGTTTCAAAAATTATGGTTGGGTCCTTTTAAGACCTATTTTGTCCTTGGTGAAAATTCTTATATTCTAAAGGACTTACAAGAGCGATTGTTTTCCTACAACACTAATGGTTCTCACTTAAAACATTACGTGGAACCAGCTTGAAGAGTTTAAAGTTGTTTGGAATGTTTTTGTATTATAGTAGTTTTCATTTCTGCTTTTACATATAGTAGTTTTCATTTATTCTTTCACATTAGTAGTTTTCCATTCTGATATTTCATTTTCTGTCATTTCATTTCTACTTATTTCAATTTTATTTTTTCATTTCTGTTATGACTTTCTTTGTTTTTTTTCTTTTGGCTTCAATTTTTGGCAAAAATAAAATGTTGGATCAATTTTTCTAGAGCGACGCTTTTGCAAAGTATTGTTAATCAATAACAATCAAAATTGCACATCTTTCATGATGTTCCCTTTGAATCCATCATTGAAATTGTTATCTTCTTTCACTATTGTTTTATGAGATAGTTGGTTTTATCTTGGTTATGCTTTCCTTTTCTTCATCCATTTCGAGATTCAAAAGAGAAAGTTCAAAAACTTTCTCTCCTTGAAGTCAAGAACAATTTTTAGTTGAATGATTATGCTTACAGGGATAAACCCCCTCATACTTAATAGTTTCCATGAGTAATTCTCAAATTCCCGGTCATTTTTCCATTAAATCCGCTCACTTCCCCCTGTTGCACAATCATTATGATTTTTATCTTCTTGATCTGATGTCACTAGTCTGCAAAACCATACATTATGAGTTCTTAATCTTTTGGAAACAGATTTCCCTATGGAGTCGTCAGTTTGTTGACGATTAAAATCGTAACGATGAATTATGCCCGCAAAGTATTGTTAAATCTCTATTATTTAACTATGCTAATAATATAATACTAGCAGGTGGAACCCCCTTGTAGACTAGAGGCGCAAGGATAGACATATCACACATTGTTTTTTATTTTTTCTACACAGTCCTCCATTATTGGCGATGCAGTATTGGTTTCATTTTGACATGGTAATAGGTGGATGATGCATTTTGTGGAATGATTTTTGTGATCCAAAACATTTTTATGGTTATGAGGAGCATCGTATTTACAGTTGCTATGATTTAACCATTTCACTAATGCTTATGATCAATTACCTAGCCACATATATGCAAGAGATATTTTAGTGGTAGCATGATCAAAAAAAGAAAAAAAATTATGAAAAATCCTAACGGGAAAGAATTTATATGTTTGAGCTATGATAAAGGATTATATGAAAATTTGAATAGAAAAGTTAAAGGATATTAGTGTTAGTCCTAAATATTATGCTATTGTTAGTTAGTGGGATATGTGAATATCAATAGATTTGAATGGGGCGCATATAGCATTTCAATATGTATTATGGCATGGAGTTATGGAAAGGGTTAACGTGTAAATGATATTGGGTGGCACGCTATGCAATGGATATCGTCACAGATTTCACAATGGTTTGACATTGAATACATGGTTTAATTGATCGGTGAATGTAATGCTTGTTGGGTTGTCTGATACTTTAAATTGAATAGGCCAGGTGATGGAAGCGACGTTCATTTACTGCACATCACTCCATACTCCCCCTATCGATCGTCACCCTAACATTGTTCCATTGTTTCATTTTTCTCTCTATTGGTTGTGAAGCTCTACATTTTCAGGCTCTTGGAAGAAAGAAGGCTCGAACAACTCGGCATTTAAGTTTTTTTCCATAGGTGTGATTATTTTTCTCTCCATCCATGAGATATTCTCTGTTGTATGAACAAATGATGGCTCAGTGATGCTTGGATTCCATGTGTTATTGAGAATTTTGACTATGTAGATGTGTGTTATAGCTCTTTGTGATGGCTGTAAAATGTTTGGGATTGCAAGAAAAAGAATTGGGTATTTTAAGTTGTGCATTGACTGGTTGCTCGGTCAGTTTAGTATCATGATGGGTCTTTGTGGAATAATAAGTGAATGGCAGTACATATGGCTCTGCGTTGATGATGGAGGGTTTTGTTCTGTGTATTAATGTCGGTTATTTCATTCCCTCACATTCATGATTGTAACACTTACCCAATCGTAGAGGGATTTCCAACAGTTACTGTGTATTTTCTTCAAACCTCAAGTCATGGTCCTTGGCTCATTCTCACTTTCTTTTCACCGAATTATCCCAAGATCTAGTCTTGGGTGACCCCAGAATTAATAAATTCATGTATGGTTGTGGATTGATACAAGTTATATCTCTACGTTATGTCAAAAGGATGTGTACGTCCTCACTGGTGTTGTTGTCAAGATTTTCGGTTCTTAAGTAATGGATATAGATGTTATATCTATGTGTTTTCTTTTAATAACTTTCAGTGTTCAATCAAAGTTTTCCTCTCCTCTGTAAGTTTTAAACGCATTATGTGCATTGGCTATTTTTGTAAGTTTTAAACCTGCAAATTAAAGCAATGCAT
>JASDQU010108494.1:234168-247539 GCA_032191745.1 Picea mariana | reverse complement strand
ATCATCTCCACAAATATCGACTCAACAGTCTTCATGTTAGATCACTCCATAGTCGACAAACAGGGTTTTGACAGAGTCAACAAACCAGGCATACAACTAAATTTAATTATAGACACAAATCAAAAGATTTGATACAATTAATCCATCCCTGTAATCTCAATCGAATAACACATTTTTTATCATCGGAATACAACTCACATCGTAACAGCTATCATTATTATCCATTCGAAATTTGATTATGTAACAAATGATATATGAATTGGTCCCAACATAGAAAATACCATTAGCATAGTTAACCAATTTGCCCATCGTACCGCGCAAGATATAATCAAATCGAACAGAGATATCGTTTGTATTTCAAGAATAGAAAAGATATCAAATAACAACATATTCAAATCAAATCATGGTCAATCAAACTAGATCTAATCACAACCAATCCAGAAATCGATAATCAAAACTTATGCATGACAGAGCAAGTCAACCATAGAGCTTATGATCACGCCATATAAAAGAGGGAAAGTTATACCATTACAGTTGCTGAAGCTATGTCAATTTTGAATTGACAATTGCAGTAGCAGACTCGACATTTTTTAACAGGATTGACCCAGCAGTTCGTTGATTTTTATCGTTGGGCTGCACCTTTGCATTCTGACCAGTGAGCTTTGCCACTTGGTTTTCCAAGTCGTGAATTTTGGATTGCAATTTTGGGACATCCAAGTAGTATCTCTCTAACCACAGTCCACACTGATCGCAGGGTGAAGCAACCTTTTGAGAAGAAGGGGGGTTTGATGATTCCCCGAGGGTTTCATAAGGTGGCTTAATACCAGGAAATTCGGGGTTATCGCGCAAACAAGGAGGTAAATTCTCAACAAAATCGTAAGGAGGTTTGTCACCACAGAAGCCCTCTTCGATGAGAAAACGCTCAATGCTCGAATCAGAGTCCTCGCTGACCACGATAGGCTCTATTTTGGTATGAGGCTTAGATTTATTTCTCTCCATGCGAGAGATCATCCTTGCATTTTTCTTGTTTCTAGTAGCAGTCTTCGCTCTAGCCTTTGTGGTTGTAGGCTTAGCAACTTTAGTCACAACCATAGGCGAATTCAAAGGTGAGTCGGGTTTGGGTTCGGGTAGCAAAAGACTATAGGGTACAGGGGTAGGCTTACTCTCGGTTACCATAGGCTTATCAACCTCTGGAGGATTTGATTCCTCAAAGCCATTACGGTTGAGAAAATCGTGCCAGAAATCACGACGTAACCCCAATTCATAAACAACAATCATTTTAATCAACCCAACATGGAAGAGGCTAGTGTCAGCCTGACTTCGCTTGTACTTCTTAGCCATTTTGAATAAACTTCGGTGCAGATAATGCGGCATACTAAGCTCGAAACCCATAAACACCATTAATAAACATAGATGAAACAAGAAAACAAACCCATACCTGCCTTCACAGGTAACGAATTTCTTGATAATCATCAAGAGATCATACCAGCGGGGTTTTAACATCTTCGCAAGTAAACCTATGTCGCACGACCTCACTGTCCGAGACCAAAATAACAATTTCCACGGGACATCATTTACCTTGTAACTTTTGGACCATTTTTGTCCCTTGACCGGCAGGCTAGTTGCCAAGCTGAGAAATTGTTCAGTGATTTCAAGTTGGACATCTCCAACTTTGGCTCAACAGCCATCGAATGACAGTGCAAATTGTCGAGCCACAGTGATGTTAAAACCATCGAACTTCCTTATAAACGAAAGCCACCCGAACTCTTCTAGGTCGCCATACGCACCATCAAATGTCAACAGTGCTTGGCATCCGTTAGGTTCGGCCCTCACAACAGGAGCCATAACCTCTGTACATGGTAGGGTTCACACTGAATGAACAATGCACAGAGTGAAAATGATAGACGAGGCCGGAAACAACTCCATGCGTGCAAAGGTGGTGGGATTACCATCGCCATGCATTACATTAATGACCTGTATAAAGCTGTTAAAACCATAATCATTTAAAACAAACGTATCGACCAGCTAATAGGTGAATCATCATCTCTATGTGCCATTCATCCGAGTCTGAACCAACACCTCATGTGATAATTATGCGCCAAGTGTTAAGTTTAATCAAACACAGTACCCAGCATTAACTATCGATCTATCATGCCAATTCCATCATTCAACCACAAGGTTTAATGCTAATACATAGCTTGGGATTATGAATTATTCTACGTATCATCAACTTTGCAAATAGTATACCAAGCATTTAGTTGTAAAGTCCAATATGATTAACCCATGCGCCTTAAACCATTGCTATCTCTTGTAATGACTTATCAACGTATTCGTTGCACATTGTAATGTTTGCATTCCAATATTTTGAGAACATTATGATCCAAAGCTTTTCATATAATAACTGAGTGAAAGTCCATAATAAGGATAAAAGCAATAAGACCAAATCCATTACAATTTTCATAAGATCATAACAAAACCAATAAATTTTATGCCCAAAGGTTTAGGAATCAAATCATATCTACACGTGTAATCAAGACATAAGTTCAAGAAAACCTTTAGCAGTCATGTGATAAACCAGTGGTTAAGTGTCTTCCAGCAAATTAACCAAAAAAAAGACGACAATCTAAGCAACGAAAGAGATGTTTTCACACTTGCAGTTGTGAAAACTGAATCGAAATTGAATTGTAATTGTCACAAAAACGAGACAAATGTCTAGAAGCACAATGCGACAATAAATTGTCGTAATCAGACAAGGGGTGTAGGCATATTTTTGAGAGAAATCAAAACAATTGGGTTGGCTGCCAACACAACCTTTGCACAACAATCATGACAACGATGAGGAAAATGCAGAAAATCTCGGAGTAAGTGGAAACATTTTTCCCTTATGTTTCTCATCTTTTCAATTTCTGAAAAACAACTCTAGGACAGTTGTAGATAGTGAAGACAGAAAATGTTCTGATCAACTAGGTGAAGATGCTAATGCTGATGTAGAGGTTTTTCTAAACCCAGATTTACAGCCCTTGACATACTTTGATTTTCAAATTCCAGATGAAAGATTAGATCCTGAGACAAATTATGAGTTAGACCAAAATAACTCTGTACCATTATGCTTTAATTCATTTCAGTTTTTGAAAAAGAATCTTGAGTATATGCTAAAGGATAAACACATAAAATCAAGGAGTCTCAGTGGAACCAATGCAACAGTCATTTCAATTTCTATAGGATCCAATATCTGATGTGTTGGATGACTTGGGTTGTCAAAGTCATTTTCCATCATCCAGCCATGGGATAAAAATCTGTTATGATATCGACATGATCAGGCAAACAACTTCATTATCTTTTTCAACAGAGGTATCATTTCAAGACCCATCAGAAAATTTGCATCCATGTCAGGAAGTGCATGAGGATGCAAATAGCATAGATACGGTTCCAGAGCATGTTACTCACTTGGATGAATCTAAAAATCAAGGAACAGGTCATTTCTACCTGGGGGATAGAAAGAAGTATGTTATGCTTGCACATCATAGATATTTGACGAAGACTACTGGGAATAAGCCTCACCTGGTCTCCCAGCCATGGATTAAGGAACTCACGCAGTCCATGATACTAAACATAATGAAAATTCCCCATTTTTTCCATCATCAAGAGGTTAACGCTTGCGTTAAAATCCTCTTGTCATGCTACCATGGAAGATACTTGTGTCTTGACAGGTGGATTACTGTGTATCTAGCATTGATCCACTTGATTACAAGATTGAGCATGTAGGGACCCGACCCTCAACATTTTTACCCAAGGAAGGCCTCGGATCACTCCATGGAATAGCGGATCAAGGAATCATATGGAAAACTTGAAAAAGGATAGAGAGGCTACAATGTAGCCTCTATCCAGGATGGAATAGTGTGCCTCACTTGCCAACTCATAGCTGGAAGGCTCGTAAGAAAGAACCGCCCCACACAGGTCACCGGGTTCATGGTGGACCTCACAGGAAAATGTGTGGAGGAAATGCAAATGAATTGGGTGAGCTACCTCATCAACAAACTTGAGAAAGAATGTCACGAAGCTGAGGATCAGGGATACGAGTTCCACTTTAGTTGGTTGCTCATTTTGATTGCATTTGTCTCTTGGAAAATTTCGGAAGGAGCCACCTTCCCGGAGATCGAACCATCGGATTCGTTGGCCACAAGGTTCTCTACATTATGGTACACCAACGACATTTCAAATCATTGACAGTTGAACGTTGTCTTCCATGCCTATTATCAGCAATTGAAGGTTTCCATTGAATAATTTTCATGCATGACACCATGCACCTTGCACCAGTACAGACCACTAGCTAAGTTTTGTGCAGATCAGAATTTCATATATATCACTGCGTGTAGAGATGAGATCAAGGAAGAGTTACAATCATATTACAAGTTGATAGATGATGACATGGAGCAAATCATGAATGAATGGCCAGAGGAATTCCTTGTACCATTCAATTATGCAGAACTCTCTGACACTGACATCGTAGGAATCCCCTTGGTCACCTGAGTCGAGCATGTTGGATAGTCCAGTGCGAAGAAGAAGAAGAAAAAGGAGGAAGCCTAGAATATAGAGACTGATGAGGAGGACAGTAACTCTAAAGGAAATGGATCTAGTTCTCTAGGGCGAGGAGAAGAAGTAAATGGACAAGGCAAAGGGGGTGAAGGAGAGAAGCAAGAAGAAGGCAAAGCTTCACCACTGAAGGATCCCCCTACTGAAACAGCAACTCCACAGAAAATGAAGGTTTCTCAACAAAAACCTTCGGCAAGAAAGAAGACACGCACTAGCAAGCCCCAGATAGAGGCCATGCTCACAGAGGATGATATCAGTCTAGTCTGTGGAGCCATGGAGGATGCTTCAGAAGATATCTTGTAGAGATATGGATCGAAGCAGAAGGAGTTGTATGAAAGAGTCGAGAAGGAACTGAGGGAAATATAGCAAGCTATTCATTTGAGTCACGCAGTACCTATCTTGCATTCCTCGTCGAAGACTGCAAAGCTGGGGCATGAACCAACCCAAATAAGAATACTTGCAAATGAGACAAAGGCTCGACTTCAGAAGGTCCAAGAAGAGAAGGAGAAGGCTACAGAAGCCTTGAAACAAGAGAAAGAGGAAGTCTTAGATAAATTATGCGTAGCGTGGTACTGTGTAACCGCCTATGAAAATGAAAAAGATGAGTTTCGGGTGATGTTCCAGGAGGAAAAGGTACACCTACAAAACAAAAAGGAGTAGTTGCTCGCAGAACGAGCCAAAGTTAAGGAGGCTGTGATAAAATCATGTCACTCTGTGTCGGGTTTGGCACAAGATGAACAGGAGTCCGTTGAGGCTCAAGTGGTGAAACTCATTGAGACCATCTAGTAGCTTCAAGCGAGGATAATAGAGTTAGAGGTCTAAGCAGTACCGAGCACTCTGCAAGAAGTGCATGACCAGAGGGAGGAAGCTGCCAAGAACGCAGTAGGAAGGATCAGGGCCCTCGCCTTAGAGTGAAAACAGTTGAGTGATATAAGTGCACAGACTTATGAATGCCTCACAAAATATCCAGAGATAAGGAAGTTGGAAGTGCAGCTGCAAGAGGCGTAGCAATAGGCTTTCATCGTACTAACACAGATGAAGTTACTCACTGCAATCAAGATAATGAAAAGATCATAGGAATAGCGTGTGGTACAACAAAAAATTACTGCCATCCAGGGAAGAGTAATGGAAGTCACACAGAAGCTACAACCAGTGTAGGATGAAGCTTGAAAAGTGTTTGAATAAATTTAAGGACAAGACTCACAACTGGACCAGGTGGTTGCATCAACAGAACAGTTCCTGGAAGGGTCTATTACAGTGCAGATGATTCAGTAGCTCACTGAGCAAGAAGCTCAAGTGAATAAACAAGTCGATACATCTCAAGTGAAGCTCAAGGTCGTCAAAGTGGCATTTCCCAGACCTGAGTGACTCGGGACAATTCACAAGTGAGTGTTGGGGACCTGTTGGCCCTCGACCAAGTTTTGAGGAAATCTTGGTCAGTTTTGGACCACTTTTTGGACTTCGACAGGCTGGTCGAAGAGGGAGTGCCACGACGGAGATGAGATTGCCGATCTCACTTATTTTGCGGGCTATGTGGACCCAACAATGGGTTCATTAGGTTTTTTTCAATGGGTTATGGGATTTCGACCCATGGGTTTACCCATGTTTAGGACCTTTTGTAAGAAATTGTAAAAGTATAAATAGATAAGAATGCATGGTAGACAGATATGGAAGTTGAGTAATGTAAGAAGCAGAGTAGCTAAGTGCAAGTAGTTTTGGGTTACTTAGTGAAACAAAACATGTATGTAAGGATCCGTGCTTGATAGAGGAGTTGGCTTTGTGCCTTGACCTAATTTTGGGAAGGCAGATCTGGTGCTCAGTGCACAGATCTCATGTCCTCTGCAAAGCTTGGCTCTGTGGATTTTTGCACAGGATCAATTGAATGTAAGAATATTGAATATCAATAAAGAAGACGAAGCAATTGGTGGGCGTAGCCCCACACTGGGGTGAACCATGTATATCTTGTGTCTTTGGTGTGCTTTGTGCTACATTGTGTTTTTCATTTATCTTCTTAGTGCTTTTATTATTATGTATGATGGATAGATATGATGTTTCTTAGTGATTTACTTATGCTTTATGAATGATTGCTAGATCTAACTCATTTCTATGTGCTAAGTGGTTGAAGTACTTAGGTTTTATTGATACTACGCCAATCTATATTAGGGTTTGTTATGCAATATTAATTAAAGCTAAAGAACTAATGCATATCACCTTTTAAGTGTGGCAAGAATACTCTGTGAAGTATTGTAATCACAGATCTGTGTCCCAGCTTGGTTACAGACTCCTGAGTCTTATAACCCCCCCTACTTCTACCTCAGGTTAGACTTCGCCTGCTTCGCAAGTTTTGTCGAAAGGGTCGATAGTGAGGGTTTTTTTGATGTGTTGTTGAAGCATTGAACATTGGGTCTGCCCCTATGCGAACACCATCCATCATTTGCAGGGACTTCTGGTTGTAAGGACACATGAGGAGGCATAAGAATACTAGGGATGTTTTGACGTTGTAAGGGAGGTCTCTCTAGTTGAGGTTGTACTATTCCTTGCTCAATCCAGTTAAAGAACCCATCTTGTAACAGTTGGTTCAATTTGTGGGGGTCAACATCAAAATGAATGGAGAATCTAGGCCTTCTAGGCCTTCTAGGCCCTCTGTTCCAGTTACCTCTTCCTCTATTATTTCTGCCATGTCTACCCCTGATGAATAAACTCATCTTGTATGTAGAAATTCATCAGTAACTAGCCCTTAATAGGCCATACATGACATTTTGCTTGCATGAAACAAAATTTGGCTCATGAATTGACACAAGACCCATGCAAATCCATCCATAAGAAATCATTTAATAATTGCCAAGTGAGAAGGGGGTGGTAGGGTTCCTAGGCCATCTGGAGGGAGTGTAATGAGAGAAAAAGTGATATAATGAGAGGGGATAAATACACAAGTACTGCTCAGAAATTAATAAAATAATTTAACTATGCAATCAAATACCAAAAATATCAGTTGCCATCTATTTCTATGTTATCACTTTTTGTTGTTGTTATACAGGTTTTTTTTTAATTTATTTTATAGAACGGGGTTGTTGAAATGAAATTGGAATTATGAGGGGAATATAATGAGTGAAAAGTGGTAGCATGACAGGGATATAATATGGATATTGTTCATATTAAATAAATCAGTTCAAACAATTAAACATAACTATCAACATTCACTTTTAAAAACCATCATCAAACTGTCATTTCTTTTACAAATTATTTGTTGACTTTCAAAAAACAACAACTCATATGCCCAGAAATAATCAATTACAGTAGCCCTTGCATCTATATAATATTTATATAGCAATCATATCAATAGTATTACAATCGATATGCTGAACATAATAACCCTTTGAGCCACAACCATTTGTATTCCAATGACAAATCTATTTTCCTTTTAAAACCAATGGAATATGCATAGTGATCTCATCCATTTATAACCAATTCTTGTTCTTTAAAATCAAATAAGAGCATGCACAGAATTAACCACCACTATCCATTATTTAAACATTGTTGGCATAATCGAACTGGGCATTAGAACTCATAATCGAGCCCCATCCATTCACACACAATGATCCATTAAAAATAATCAACAAAAGAACCAATTCGAACAACATTCAATAGATAACATGCAACTTTGAGTTTGAACTTCACATAAATTATCATGTATAGACTTCTCTCTTCTTCTTTTTTAAACATTTCCCAATTGAGAAATAGAACCAACTCATGCCCAATCGACCAAGCACACACAATGATTAAATACCCTTGACTATGAATAAAACGAAGGCAATATCATATCTAGGGTTTTAAAACACATCAAATTGAGTGAGAACAATAGCTCAATAAAAATAATTCCTCGAGGACGCAGACAGCTCGTGCCTTTTCAAATTTACCACAAACATATAAATTTTAACAACTCTTTACAGTAAGGGTTATCAAATCTGTTGGAGTTACTTCACACACACCTAGGATTTCTTTTTACTAAGGTTTTTATTTGTTTATTAGTCATAATTAGTCATTATCAAGCCTCCTATATTTTAGGAGAGAATATTCCACATGGAGAATATTCTCTTTCAGTTCACACTTTAGTTTGACTAGTTGAGTTGAGTTTAGATGTTGCATTGGGATCATCACCATGCTAATTTGACCTTGGTATCATCACCAAAGTGGCGCATTAGCCTTGATTCCTTGAGTTAACTCCTCACTGCTTTCTGTTCAGTTAGTTAACTGAAGACTAGTTGACTAGTTAACTCAACTAGGTGGCAGTTCACTCCCGTAACTGCCTGAGAGACTAGAATAGGTGTAATTTGACTCCCGTAACTGCTAGTGTGTGTCCAGATCACTCTATACCACCACTATGGTTACTTGTTTCACCTCAATTCGAACTCATTGAGTTATTCAGAGTATATCATGTGTAAATTATTCATTATTCATAACGGTTAATGAGAATTATTTCCATTCTTTCTCTCCTTCTTCTTATTTTTCCAATTATCTCTGCAAATGTGTGTATCATTGTTTATATAGATCTATTATGTGCAGGTTCAACACATTTACATGGTATCAGAGCTGATGAAATGCTAAGCAAAATCTACACCAAAAATTTTTGCAGGTACAAAAGATCCAGGACAGCGAAAGATGGAATTCCAAAACGAATTCATTCTTACACCTTACAACTATTTTGCATGGAAGGAGAAAATAGTCATACATCTCCGATCCAGAGGGTTGTATAGGTTAACCATGAATACAGATACAGAGCCGACATCATCCATAGAAAAAACCAAGTACTTAAATCGCATGGATGAGGCACTCGAAACAATTTGCAGTCTTATTTCTCTTGATCTCCTTTTTCATATATCTTCCTGTAAGACTCCCAATGAATTCTGGACCATATTGGAAGGGCTCTTTGGAAAATAGGATGAGATGAGGGGACACATGCTGTAGGTTGAGCTTCTCACATTGGATCCAAAAAGATTCGAGAATATCCAAGATTTATTTACAAAATTCAAGGATTTACTGTCGCAACTCAAAGCTTGCGGGGTTGATAAATCAAAGGAGGAGAAACAAATGGTTCTCACCATTCTCTCTAATCTTGGACATGAATTCTCTGTATTCGTATCCACATTCCATACTGTCAGATTCACCTCTGGAGCCACCTGGAATATGCCTTCTCTTGAGGACTTTATCAAATCCCTGACACAAGAGAAAACCAAGCCCATCAAGATGGGCGCAATCAAAGTCCCAAGGGCGCATGCACTCACTGTGCATGATGGAAGCCAAAAATATCAGAAATCTAAAGATAAATATAAGTGTAAATCTCATGCACATACGAAGAAGGAAGGGTACACAAAACCCTTCACCGATGCCTCCAGATCCAAAGGAGAAAAGGAGAGAAATGCACATACTGTCACAAAGGATTCCATTCGGAATCTACATGCATGAAAAAAAAAATAGATATGATGTCTCAGATACTTTAGAAAAACAACCTTGGATATTGCATCCCCGAGGGTGCAAAGAAGAAGAAGCCAGAAGATCTGAATTCCAAGAAAGGCAATTCTAGCCATGCCTTGATTGCAATCAACTCCTCTCCCGATGCTTGGATCATAGATTTAGGAGAATCACATCACATGACTGCCTCAGAAGAAGTATATTCTTCTTTGGATGCATGCAAAAGTCCTCCTATTCTGATGGGGGACAACTCTTCTGTCGAAGCCACCGGCAAAGGAAGGATTGAACTCACCAATGGAATCTTCGAGAACGTGTTGCATGTTCCCAAGCTTTCTATCAACCATCTCTCCATGTATCAGATGACGAATTTTGACACCGAAAAAAAATTTGTATTCACACCAAATTCCATGGACATCTATGACATGCAAACCAACTCCAAGGTTGCTACCGGTGAGGTAAATCATCAGTCTAGATTGTATACATTTTCTGAATTCATTGAACCTGGTTCTTCTTTACTGCTTACTCATGCTGATGAAAGTAGTAGGATATGGCACGAAAGGTTTGGACATTTGAATTTCAGATACATGAAATAGCTTAGCAAGCACAAATTATTTGATGGTCTACCAGACATCCATTTCTCCAAGGGAATATGCGAGGGATGTGTTCTCGGAAAACACCCTCAAGATAAATTTGACAAGGGAAAGTCTCAGCGAGCTTCCGCACCTTTAGATCTGATCCACAGTGACCTCATGGGTCCTTTTCCACATCCATCGATTAGGAAAGTGAGGTTTGTTCTCATTTTTGTTGGTGATTTGTCACGTTTTACATGGATCTACTTTCTCAGGTAAAAATTCGAGGTCTCTCAACACCTCAAAGATTTCAAAGCTTTGGTTGAGACACATTCTGAAAAGAAGATCAAAGTCCTCCGAACTGATAACAGGGGAGAGTATGTGAATCATGAGATCCACAATATTTTCCATGAGGCAAGGATTCAGTTGCAGCATACAGTTCCTCACACTCCGCAACAAAATGGAGTTGTTGAGCGGAAAAATTGATCTCTAAAGGAGATGGCATCTTGCATGTTGCATGCAAACTCACTACAACAGAGACTATGGGCCGAAGCACTTAACTCTGAAACATACATCCAAAATAGATCTCCCCATAGATATTTCAAGGATAAGACCCCCTACGAGGCTTGGAGCGGCCTCAAACCGGAAGTGACCCACTTTCGCATTTTTGGTTCTCATGCATGGGCCCGCATTCCCTCTGAAAAGAGGAAGGCACTTGATCCACAGAGAACTGAGTGCATTTTTGTTGGATACCCCGAAGGTGTGAATGGATATCGGCTTATTGATCTTTCCTCAGACCGACTCATCATTGAGCGTAGTGTGCAATTCGAGGAAAGTGTCTCGCATGTACCTCAGTAGTCGCATGCGGACACCTTCACTCTTCCACTTGTCCGAGATGATGAGCATGCACATGCTGACTCTTCTTCATATGAGAGTTCTAATTTATAGGACTCAGATGATTCAGATTCAGAGTTAGTACAATTAGATGCAGATTCAGAGCATCCAGATGTAGTTGCAGAGCCAGAGCAGAGGCCCAAGTGGGCACATACTACTCTTCAATATGCAGGGGATCTCGTTGGTGATCCAGCCGATACTAGGAGGACTCGATCTGATTTCAATGAGCCTCCTATTTCACTCACTACCATTGAACCATTTCCTTCCAGAAATCATTTCTTGTTTCAGTCTTCATATCCACAGTCTTATGGCAAGGCAGCTGGAAATCCCTTTTGGGAATCCGCCATGCAAGAGGAGTACAACTCCCTCCTCGAGAACCAGACTTGGGATCTGGTTTCCCTTCCTTCTGGGAGGAAACTTGTCAGATGCAAAGGGGTCTATAGGACCAAGAGCACAACAGATGGACAGATTAGCAAATACAAATCCAGGCTTTTCTCCAAAGGCTTTCAGCAGGTTCATGGTATTGACTATGATGAGACCTTCGCTCCAGTAGTGAATATGGATTCCATTCGATTGGCCCTTGCCATTGCGGTAGCCAAGGGATGTGAATTCCATAAAATGGATGTGAATAATGAATTTCTTCACGGTGATCTCTCCGAGGAGATCTACATGGAGTAGCCCCAAGGATTTATGTAGGAGTCATCTTTGGTCTGTCAACTGAAGAAGTCACTTTATGGCCTCAAGTAGGCTCTGAGGGCATGGTATGCCAAGATGGACTCCTACCTATTTTCACGAAACTTTGTACATTGTAAATCAGACCTGAATGTATACATGCTCAGGATGGTTGATTCACTTCTACTTTTAGTTCTGTATGTCGATGATTTGTTGGTCATCGGTTGCTCGACTTCAGCGATTGTTGTATTCAAGAGGATTCTTCATGACAATTTTTTGATGATGGACATGGGTCCGCTACACTTCTTCCTTGGACTTGAGATCAGTTAGGATGCATCAGGCATCAAATTGTCTCAAGCCAAGTATGCACAAGATCTCCTTGAGAGATTTCACATGACAGACTACAAGTCTGCTCCAACTCCTTTCCTATCAGGAGTCAAACTTGAGGATGGCGGGGAGACTCCACTGGTTGACAACACACTGTACAGACAGCTAGTGGGGAGCTTGTTATATCTCACACACTCCAGACCAGACCTCTCATATGCAGTTGGCACAGTTTCCAGGTTCATGTAGGAGCTGCATGAGCTACATTGGAAAGCTGCAAAGCATATCCTTCGATACGTACAGGGCACCATCACCTTTGGGATTCATTATGTAGCAGACTCTACATTATATCTCATTGGGTTTACTGATTCCGACTGGGTTGGCGATAGCATTGGTTGCAAGTCCACATCTGGTTACTCACTCAGTCTTGGTTCTGGGCCTATCTATTGGTCGAGCAAGAAGCAAGATGCCATTTCTCTATCTTCAGCCGAGGCAGAGTACATAGGGGTAGTTAACATAACCATTCAGGCTATGTGGTTACAACATTTTATCACTAAGTTGGGCATTCAGTCTCATCGGTCGATCGTCATCTGGTGTGACAACCAGAGTACTCTGAAGTTCTGTAGAGATCTAGTTCAGAGGTATTAAACGAAGCACATCGAGATCCACATTCACTACATCCAGGACTTAGTACATGAGGGGGTTATCGAATTACAATTCTTTCCTTCAATAGAACAGACGGTAGACATTTTCACCAAGACCTTCACTGAGCAGAAATTCCATTCTCTACGAGGTCGTCTTGGAGTGAAGGACACAGTTGCCTAGCAACTTTAGTTCTTCTTGTTTTACA
>JASDQU010108494.1:211250-226629 GCA_032191745.1 Picea mariana | reverse complement strand
TTTAATTATTATTTTTATTTTGAAATGAAATGCAAAATGAAAAAAAAAAATTAATTAATTAATATCACCAAATGATTTTATGAAAATGAGAAATCAACCAAGATATTATTTGATGAAGTATTGAACCCATTATTCAAAATAGTCAAACTTGCTAATGAGCAAAAGAATGAACACATAATCATAATTTAAATGAAAGTAAACAGTTGATAAATATTAACGTTTTTGTTTAAATTGAGATTTCTATGCTCGTTTCTAAATTTTGGCATATACTCTTGTAATGAATGTCTCATACTATAGTGAATGTATTAAGTTTGTCTCAAAGCAAGCCAAGGTATGGAACTATTTGAAAAGGTTGATTTTGTAGCTCATTATAATTATCAAGATTCTAATGGGGGCCCTTTAAATTTTGTAAAATTTTAGGGGGATTTGTTGAGGCCCAACAAATGGTGACTTACTAGGTGAAGCAGTTATCTCTGATCTAGTAAGATTTCATCTCAGGAAGAAAATAATAAGACTGATAAAAGGATTTAAGATCCCTAAAATAAACTCACTCTGAGATCATATGGTATTAGGATAAGCTCAATGTTATAACTAGACAATAGAATTTTCTTTGTAGGGGATTATAAACTGAAATAATGTCTTAATCAAAGAGTCACGATGTTTATAAAAGAACTTCAATACCGTTGACAGAGCCACTACTGTCAGCAGGCGTCCATAGCCTCGACAGGGATGTCATTTAACCCACTCAAATGCTTTAATCCCATCCAATAGTTGTATCCACATGATGTATACTTCCATAAAAGTTAATTTAAAAACATATACCTACTATCTCTTGACCCTACATTGCTTCGTTTCTGGCAGGCATATTCAGTACCCCGACGAAGTTGTCTTGGTATCATGTGTGCATTTACCCGTTGTCGACGAGCCTGTTTAGTACCCCGACAAGTTTACACACACTTCCCACACATAAGTGTTTTCAACCCTCTTATGCCACTTTTAAATAGTAATACAATTATAGATTTATTGATGACAAAAAGAGCGGGGTGATACTGGAGGTTAATTGCAATACAGGTGAATAGTTGATCAAGTTATTTATTTGCTTTCAAAATTGGAAGTTTTATCATGGTTTAGATATTTTAGATTTCCTTTAAGAAATCATATAAAGAATGGAGAAGCACTTAAAAGTGATTTCTTAAGAATATGGTCGGTGTAAAAAGTTTAAAGATCATCGTAATTCTCAAAAATTTAAACCATAGCTCTGGTGTAATACTCTGGCAAAGACAATTTGAGGACAAAATGAAAGTGACAATTGACTTAAAAATCAATTGTTTGAGCTATATCTTAATATCAGGACCTCTTTGAATTATTTCAAATTGCTTGAAAAACACAAGTCTTAAAATAAATGCTTTATTCGACAATAGATTTTTGATCAGAAATATATTGATTCAAAAATAAAGATAAGAAGAAAACTCATTCAAAGCAATTAAAGAAAACAAAAAACACACAACAAACCAAATCAAATTTTATTAATGGGATTCAAAATCAGAAGTACACAAAATCAAAACAACAAAAGAAAATTTTTCAAGAAATGATTTTGGCCAAAGATAAACTTGAGCTTTTGGATCCACCATCATGTCACTGTAAAATAAAGGAAGAACTAAATCATATAAAATATCATGTGTGAGCAATTCTTTTCTTAAGATAGTGATGCATGAGATGTTACTTAGACCACGCATTATTATTAAAAACAAAAGAGACAAGAAAATAGAAAAATCCTTATTAAGATGAGTGCAGTCGTACTCGTCACACCTTAGGTCATGGTTGAATTGATAGTTCATATTTACTTATCTCTTTACTTTCCATTTAAAATTTTCATGATGATATTGTGTTTTTGAAAAGAAATATTCAACGAAAAGCAGAGAGAAAAATATTTAAAGTGGACTTCCCTAACAACATTCATATTATGGTTCTCTTGGTGTACCCACTTGTGTTCATAACTGCATTATTACACAAATAAATATTGAGAAAGAAAACTAAAGGAAACCTACTATAAAGTACTAAATAGATCAAAACGCTAAGTAAAATCGTGTTTCCAGTGTAGCCACAAGAGCATATTCAATCCTACAAGGCATAGAAAGTCGAAAATCAGAATAAAAGAATGTAGTATTTGAAGATACAAAATAAATATGTCATGCTTACCTCCTATATATTCTTTTAAAAACAAAACAAGCACGACCTTACCATTCTTTTCAAATTTCTTGATGTATGAATCCTCGAACCATTCTACAATCTAGTCGTGATATGAGTCATAATGGCATGTAAGAGTGTAAGTAAGTTTGGAAAACTTGTCAATATTATGGGGACATGACATAACCATCAGCCAAGGCCGAAATGCCCCATCCTCCTGACAATTCTCCAAGTGTTCATCAATTTCTTCACATGGAGGATCTAAAAAAAACATGTAATGCTTACTTCCTAGATATTTAGGTAGAAACAAAGCAAGCACAACTTTATCTTTATTATGAAGATTTTTTAGATACGAATTTTCAAGCCATTCTAAGATCCTGTCATAAAAATTAGGATGAAAACTATGAATTTTATGAAATGGATATATCAATGGGGAACACATCATAAGAGGATTCATGACATCAATTAGATTGTTGGTTTGAATGCTTCCTTTGATGAGATTGATCGTTTCAAAATGTGAAGCATAAACATTAAAATTCAAACTAATCAAAGAACGAATACGCAATGTAGAATATTCGATCTCCATAAAAATGAGTGCATTGTCTTTTTCAACAATAAATCGTGTAAAATCATCTTGAAAAATGTCATTTTTCCATGCAAGTGATGAAAGTGAAACAGCATCAAATCCAACTTCATAAATGTTATGTTTGGAATTAATTTCACCAAATTTTGGCATATCGAAAAGATTTGATTGTGATGGAAAAGTGTAAGATATTGTGGGTAAAGTATCAAGTCCACTAGAATTTAAGAAGAGATCGGGATAAAAAGAGTAAAAGGAATCATAAATGAGCACATGAAAAGAATATCTTGAGCTATGAAATTTAACAATGGTATTTTCAAGACATTCCTCTTTACTTTCCTTAAAACTTTCACTCTGTTTTGGTGATAAATTCTTCAACATAATATGATCATCTAAATTTGTCTCTTGTATGATAGATGATTCAAAACTTTCATGACAAACATCTAATCTTTCTTGTGGATAAGGTATGATTTGTAGATGAGGGTTTAAGGTTTCTTCTTCCAATTGCATATCTACATCTCTAATCAGTTTCATTGGAATGTTAGAATGCTTAAGATCTTTTACGTCACCTAAGTGTTCTTCAATAACTGAATTTAAGTAATGATTAGAGAAAGGGTTAGAAGAATATGGACATTCATCTTGACCCAACATCAAATATTCTTCCATGATGGTCGAGGACTGAGTATACAATGATTTAGAGGAAAAAACAATTTGACTATCAATAAGAACCTTTTTAATATATTCTACCTCCCTTGCTTGTTTAAAATTTCCGGATGGATTCCTTTCATCCTCCAAACTAAATTCTTCTTGCAATTGAGGGGTAGGATTTGCAACTGATTCATCATTCGCTATTGAATGTGACTGGATGAAAGGGATGCAAGCATCATAGAGAAGATTTAGTACAAATGACATGTCATCAAGATTAAATTTACAGAGAACATGATGGATTCTTGTTGAAAAGTCTTCTGGAGATGAATTGTCATTGATTAGTAAAGTTTGAAATTCTTCACATAATTGATTGTAATCATAGTTTTCAAAAAAATCTAAAAATTCATCTACAAACTGAAACTAATCAATAATGTGATATGTTGGAGAAGACTCAAACCAATGTTTAATCTAACCCCTGAAAGTAAAAGCAAACAATCTGCACAAAACATTTAAATCAGAAATATCATGCTTGATGCATTTACACCAAAACTTGTTAATATGGTCTTTTGCAAATACATTCCCCCCACCATCAAAGGTGAGTTTGGACAAGAGAGAGACTGTCTTGTTGGGAATATCAGGTAATTAGAAGTGGAAATCATGTTCCAACACAGTGATTTGGGAAGCCATGGGAAATTAATTAAATTCAAAACAAAGACTCCTATAAGGCCAGTTTGTCAGTCTGGACTACCTTCTAGTGCATTTCAAGATGAAACAAGAGAAAAATTTATAAATCTGGAATTATGACAGGCTGAGGGGTAAAACATTTAATCATTAAATTTACCTCGTCCCTCCTTCTAGCGCCATTTGTTGACAGGCGTAAGTGACACACCGTCAACTAGAAGGATAGACCCAGTCCGGGGTTGTCTAATTAACCTAAGCCATTTGGTATGACCTATCCTGACAGGTTTAATGGCTCCATTAGCCAACTAAGGTCCTAAATATAGAAAAATGAAATAAACTAACTAAAGAAAATATTCTAACAATCAACACAATAATTACAAATATTTATCTAAGAATGTGAATATACAAATGATTATGAACAACTTATATACAGTTTACAAAGTTTGCATTAAATCTTGCGAAAATGATTGTTTGATCAATTTTCTGAATCAAATATGAACAACACTTATTTTTGGTTTTTTTTTTTAAGATATTAAACAAATAAATACTAAATGAATATGATTGAAACAGTGACACAAAAAAAGTCAAAGCTAATTAATGTAATCATCATTTCATTCATAAACAACTCTAAATAAAATAAAAAATAAAATAAAATGCATCTACTAACCTCTAATTGATCAGTCAACTGAGTTTATCTTCCTGTGTTGTATGAGATCCTTCCTGTACTTTTGTTAAGGGAAACCTATAACAGAACAATACTAGCACTTACAGAATACATTCAAAGAAGTATTTGATATTGGAGTAAATTAATAACAACAGAAAGACATCTAATTAAAAATCATGTGATCTTAGGATGATCAATATTTAAGAATGAGAGAAAACTCAGATCTGAGTATTGATATTATCCAACATTTGACATTAAGGATAAATTCAAAAATAATCAAATGTTAGATCAATCACACATAAAAAATGGAATAAGAAATTATGGACAGCATATAACATTTAACAATGTGAAAACACCATATGATGACAAGCTAAAGCTAAAACCAACCATAATATTATTCTCATAATACAACAGTAATGAAAGAACGAAATGGAATAAATAAGCATCACACGGGTCTAAAGCCAAAGATGAATTGTTTTCCCATATTCTTTATCAAAATCACATGTCCATACTGTAGTCCTAGAATATTTTTTAGGATAATAGACTCTTAAAGATAAAAAATAATAATAATAATTAATGCATAAGTGATAGAAATTAACCATGTATTGATAAAAAAAGACTAAAGATAATTTAAATCAATGCATAATCAATTATTAAAAAAATATGAAAATATTATAATATAAATAAAACCATTTTACGCACAGGACAAAAGTCATTAAGCAACCTGGAATTCCATATTCTTCTTTGAAAATACTCATCCATTCTCCCAAATATTCCAACCATCCGTTACTCCATTTGAAAAGAATAAAAGTTTACAAAAAAAATAATATACAAAAGAGAAAGGATAAAAATCCTCCTCTCCAATTCTTGGATCGGTATGGCTCTGAACTTTTTCATATATTTATACAATGAGTGAACAGTCTAGGCATTACTAATAATTTTTTCCACCTGAAATTTGCCTCATAAAGAGACATCAATATCTCTCAAATCATGTATTTTTTTGGGAAATATTTTAAGAGGAAGGTAAATGGGTCCATTTGGGAAATGGGTTTTCAACCGTTTCTTCAAATTCCTCACGGTTTGGCTGAAATCAATCCTGCAAAATTGTCTGTATGATCTTGACACCTTTCCAAATTTTATCTGTTGTTGTTCATAAAATTATTTGTAGCAATCCAATATTATTTTTGGATCAATCATCTTGAACGTATTTGAATAATAAAATCAAGCCATGATTAGATCCGTATCAAATATTTGATAATAGAAACCTGTGAAACAAAAAGAAACCTAAATTAATAACCTAAAAATTATGAATAAAAGAAAATCTAGAACAATAAAATCAAAAATGAATTTAAACTAACTATAAGTTCTAAATAAACATTATTTATAATTTCCTTTCAAATATGATCTTAAAATTCTAGAAGCTTCAAATTAATGGAGAAGAGAAAAATATTAATTTTGGTTTTTTACAAAATCAAACAAATCATAGATAATTCTTTTTTTTAACTATTATTTTTATTTTGAAATGAGATGCAAAATGAAAAAAAGAATTTAATTAATTAGTATCACCAAATGATTTTATGAATATGAGAAATCAACCAAGATATTATTTGATGAAGTATTGAACCCATTATTCAAAATAATCAAACTTGCTAATGAGCAAAAGAAAGAACACATAATCATAATTTAAATGAAAGTAAACAGTTGATAAAAATTAACGCTTTTTGTTTAAATTGAGATTTCTATGCTCGTTTCTAAATTTTGACATATACTCTTATAATGAATGTCTCATACTATAGTAAATGTATTAATTTTGTCTCAAAGCAAGCCAAGGTATGGAACTATTTGAAAAGGTTTATTATGTAGCTCATTATAATTATCAAGATTTTAATGGGGGTCCTTTAAATTTTGTAAAACTTTAGGGGGAGTTGTTGGGGTCCAACAGCCACATGGCGCCCACTGATAGGTACACCTATGTGCTGAAGTTGTTTCCTTGTCACTCTGTACTAACACGTGGCGCTTCCTAGGTGGTGCCACGTGGCGTCACCTAGGGGTGCCATGTGGCATTTTTCTATTGGTCCACATGGACCCCTGAAAAGTCCATTGGTGGGTGACACATGGTAGCCTCTGGTGTTGCCATGTGGAATGTTGATGTCAGCATATCGTACAATGATGTCAACCTTCCATGTCAGCAGTACGGACGATGATGTGTCCCCTGCTGACTGGCCATGTTTAACAGCAACTTTGACCGCGAATATATTTAAAAATGTAACTATGTTTGACGAGTCGTTTTCTTCGTTAGAAAGCTTGCAACGCGCTCTTCACGATCATCTTATTTTCACTGAGTTTTGGAAAATTTTAATTTTTTCCCTTTCTATGTCTATTGGAGCCATTCTAAGCATTCTGAGTTGCCTCTGTGAGTTCTGAGTTATTCTTATCCTTCTCAGGATCCTTTTTGGATCACGCCTTCCCACTGAGAGATTTTTGGACCACCAAAAGATTTTATCAATCAACTGGTAAGTGAGGGAAGAGTCCCCTCACTTTTCCCTTCTCGATCCACTTTGCATTTCATGGATGCGTGCCTTTTAAGCCTACTCAAAGATAATCAACATCACCCTTGTGTGAATTCCCCATCCTCCTGTCCAAGATGATATATTCATGTATCGCATCCAAGTACTCAGGTGCAAACTCATCAACTGATGGTATTAAAACTTCCTCATCTTGATCTATGATCATGGGAGGCTCAAAAAGTTTCAACTTCTCAACATTCACAACTGAGTAAATCTGCATATAAGGTGGAAGATCTAGACAAAAAGCATTGGTACCACTTTTCTCCAAGATAGTGAAGGGTCCATAATGAATTGGCTTGAGTTTCTTGCCTTCATAATTCACTCTCTCCTTGCTGATGTGAAGCCATACCCAGACTCCATCCTGGCACTGATGATCAACTTTGTGCTTTTTGTGTCTATCTATATACTGTTCTTGACTTTTCTCCAATTGTTCCCTGACTGCCTGGTGTATCTGTTGAATTCTCTGGATGACCTTGTGGGCTCTGTCCTCTGTTCGTTCTTCATTTACATTGGCATCTATATTGTACATCAAGTCCAAAGGAACCTTTGGTAGGTACCCAAAACATGTCTCAAAAGGTGAAATCTGAGTGGATGAATGTAAATCTTGGTTGTACGCATGTTGTACATAGGGTATCTATTCATCCCATACCTTGGGACGCTTGTTGTAGTAGCCTTGAAGAAAAAGTACCATTGTTTGGTTTACCACCTATGTATGTCCATCGGTCTGTGGATCAAAGGCAGCCCTCCTCTTAAATTTGTTGTCCATCATTCTCCATAAGCTAGTCCAAAAGTCCCCAAGGAATTGATTATCTTGATCTAAGACGATAGATGTGGGTAATCCAAAGTGAACCCAAACATGTTGAAAGAAGAGATTAGCAGTTTGCTTAGAAGTGATCTGCTTTTTACAAGGCATCAAGATACACATCTTGTTGAACCTATCCACTACAACATACAAATAATCATGACTCCCTTTGGTCATGGGTAAACCCCCTACAAAATCCATGGATATACTTTCCTATGGATGGGATGGAACAGGAAGTGGTGAGTATAGCCCCAGTTTTCTGTTAGTGGGATTACAAGTAGAACACATCACACACCCCTTTACATATTTAGTTACAATTGCTTTCATTTGAGACCAGTAACAAAACCTTTTCAAACGAGACATAGTTTTTCCTACCCCAAAATGCCCAGACACAAGAGAAGTATGAGCTTCTCGTATTACATGGACTCATTCACTTGAAGGAATATATCACTTTCCAAGATGGTAAAGTAACTTTCCCTGCAGACAATAGTTCTCTACCTGTGCCCCAAGGGTTAGCTTCATATATACTTCTTTAAAATCTTTATCGATGGCATATTGTTCTATATAGATATCATGAGATAAAGAATCATTCTTCAAAATAATAGAAGCAGCAATAGGAGGTCTAGAAAGAATATCATCTACATTGTTACTTGTACCCTTTTTGTACTTGATTACCAAGTGAAACTGTTGTAGAAAAACCTTCCACCTGTAGTGTCGAGATTGTTGCAATTTGGTATGTGCTTGAATATACTGTAAGGGTTGGTGATCTGTATGTATAATGGTTTCCCTCCCTAATAAGTGGTTCTTCCATTTCTTTACACTCTAGACTAATGCATACAACTCTTTATCATATGTAGGATAGTTAACAACAACTTGGTTAAAAGTTTCAGAGTGGTAACAGCTAGGCTTACGATATTTCATTAGTATTGTACCCATGGCGTATCCGTTGGCATCTATATCGATCTCAAAATAATGTTGAAGATTCAGCAATGCTAATACTGGTGCGGTACTGATCTTCCCCTTCAAAGTGTCGAAACTTTTTTGTTGCTTTTCTTTCCACTTAAAAGTGTTCTTCACATTGGTTAAGGCATGAAGAGGAGCTGCTTTGAAGGAGAAGTTGGGAATGAATCTCCTCCAATATTGGACTACACCTAAGAAGCTTTGAACTTCAATTACACTTTTTGGCTCAGGCCAATTTACAATTACATCAACTTTGGAAGGGTCAATTTTCAGTTGTCCTCCTCCTATTATATGACCTAAGTATACAAGTGCAGTCTTTCCAAATTCGCATTTAGACATTTTTACATACAGTTTTTCCCTTTGCAAATTATCCAATAATTTCCTTACATGCCTCACATGCTCATCCCAATTCCCACTAAAAACAAGAATGTCATCTAAATATACAATCACAAAGTCATCTATGAACGGCCTGAATACATCATTCATCACACGCATGAAATTTTTCGGAGCATTACAAAAGCCAAACAGTATAACCAACCACTCAAACAATCCACGTTTGGTTTTGAAGGAAAATTTCCATGCATCCTATTCTACGACTCTGATTTGATGATATCCACTGCACAAATCCAACTTAGTGAAATAGACAACATTTTTCAATTGATCAATTAAATCATCTATGAGAGGAAGAGGGTATCGATTTTTCACCATGATATTATTTAAGGCCTGTTAATAGACACACATTCGCCATGTCCGATGTTTGTTTGGAACCATCATGATCAGAGAACCACAAGGAGATGAACTGGGCCTGATGACCCCTTGATCCAATAAGCCATGTACCTGCTTCTTGATCTTTGTCATCTCCACAACTGACATCATGTACATGCCCGCATTAGGAAGAGGAGAATCCTTCTGAAGATGTATCTCATGTTGAATTTCCCTCTTAGGAGGTAATCCATCTGGTTCCTAAAAAATATCATCATACTTAGAAACAATATCAATTAATTCCTTTTTATGAGATGGATCACACCCTTGGAAACCATCAGATGTCCCAAAATCTTTCTCTCTAACGACCATGAGTACATATCTCTTATTATTGTTTATGAGTCTTTTCATTTGCCCTACACTAACAAGTGTTGTATTTACCCTCATGTTGTGAGCTCTAACAATATATTCCACTCCCCCCTTAGTAAGGTGTTATTTGTTCTCATGTCGAAATAAAACTACTTTTCTATCATAAAGATAAGGACTTCCCAACACTATGCCACATATATCAAGTGGTACAACATCCAAATCAACTTCATCAATCAATTTTGAAGCAATAGAAAATATGATCCTACATTGTTTGGCGACATTAAATTTTTCTTTTCCATATACCCAACCAAGATGATAAGGTTTCGGAAGTGGTTTTGTTTCAAGACCCCTTTTCTTGACAAGCGCTTCAGTTAATTTTACTTGGGAACCCAGATCAAATAATGTATCTATCTTAGTATGTTTAGATACAACTATTATGTTAAATAACTCATTCCTCTTTCATTCATTAACATGAGATTCATAATTAGAACTAAAACTAGCATGAAGAAAATCTTTACCTTGTACTCCAACTGTTGTGATCTTTCCTTCATCTCCTGAATCAGAACCAAGATATTGTTGTACCGTAGCAATGGTCTTTGTCTTCCCCTTGTTGAAATAATGTAACTGCAAAGTGTATTCTAATTATTATTATGGTATTATTCATTAGATCAATCCCCTATTGTGGATTGATCATGTCAGCTATTGTAAAAGACCAACTCCCATTTTGTGGATTGGTTAAAGTATAATTGTAATAGGCAGAATAAGAAGTCAGCCCCAAAATATATTAAAGGTCGTTATAACCACCCAAATTGAGAAGTCGGCCCTGCCAATGAAAAGACACCTCCACACATGCCACAGTTGTATAAATAAGGAAGTTGGCGCCTCATTTAGACACAGACTCACTTGTTCATTGACGAACAAGTTTCAAAGATGCAGCTGGAGAAGAGAGAGAGAGAGAGGCGCATTCTTGGGAGAGGACTTTCTGTATTTGTTTGATTTATCTCTTGGCATTGTATTGGCTATCTATAATAAGGAATTTTTGTTGGGTTTTCTCCCCCATGAGGGTTTCCCAGGATAAATGATGTGTCTCTTGTGATTGTGTATTTCCTAGTGATCCTATCTTATGCTATTGTTATCTAGTGAAATGCAAAGAACTCTAATAATAGCTTAAACCTTAACATGGTTTTAGAGCTAAGATGAAGAGAGCATCTTTCACAAGAGAAAGTGAAAAATTTCATTCTTTTCATACATGCAAATTAGGGATTCTTGTTGATGAAGTATTTCAGCCCCAAAACCATCTAGAAAAGTGTGTCCTTCCTCAAGGATCACTTTGGCATCCTCAGCACAACTTTTCAGTGGATAGATCTCTCGGAAAGTGAAACCCTAGTTTTCAAAAAGTACCAGAAAACTAGAGTACCAGAAGTACCAGAAGTACCAAAGTACCAGAAGTACCAAAAAACCAGAGTACCAGAAGTACCAGAAGTACCAAAGTACCAGAAGTACCAGAAAACTGGAAGCACCAGTCCAGAAATTCGTTGGTCAAATTTGAGGGGGTGAAAGTTGGATTTTCAGGAATTTGATTACACCAGCTTACTCGCCTCAGCTCAACGCATCTATCCCTTGGATCAGAATTTCAAATTTTGAAGTTTGAAAAATTAGGGTTTCCTCATAAAACCCTAAGCTGTGGTTGCAGTTGCAGTCTCAGAACCAATTGCAGTATCAGTTGCAGTTGCAGTTGTAGTACTAGTTGCATTCACCCTTGAAGTTCTTAAGAGTTAGTGATCATTACCATTGCTACCATATCATGCCTCTACCTGCAAATGTCGTTAGAGGATAAGGGATATCTTGCCATAGATCTAGAAGGATCTCAATATCCAACACATTTAGAGGAATGATGCAACCCAAGTGTGATTATTCTGATATGCATCTATTTGTTATGATATTATTTTGATCAGTGTTGCATGTTGTAGCTATGACCATCATTCTAACCTTTGGTCAAAATCTGAGTCAAGGTATTAGATGGATTAAAATCCGAGATCATAGAGTTTATCCTCTAACCCAACCTTATGTCAAGATAGCATATTGTCTTAGTACATAAGACAGGTTGAAGAAATCACTCGTCATCTTGAGTGAAGGAGACTTGAGAGAAAAGCAAGCACACTCATTCTTGAGGACAAGGCTCCAGGTTTGATTAATCAAGTTGATAAGATTCAAAGGTACACATAAAAAAATGATGACTATCCCTTTACAAGTAACCACTATAGTTGAGATAGCAGTCTTTGTAAATTATTATACTTGGTATCATGTGAGCATATAGAGGTAAATACTTAATGCAATCATTTTCCTGATACAACTAACACCTCCTCTAGGAGAAACCTCATGTGTTAGTTCCAGGTTTCCATGGAGGAATGTTCGATCACAACACTATAAGAGTGTTGACCTCATTTCGTAGTGTATCTCTTATTTATTATCGTTGCTTCAGACAAGCCACGAATAATATCTCTAAAGGAGCTATTGTGATGATTATTCGTGTTATTTATTTATCTATTATTATCAAAAGGATATTATTCTAGCCTGTTGTTTTGTTGACCTTGTTTTAGGTCACAGGTGATAACCTTGAGAAAGCTATAGTGAAGGTTGCAAAAGGAAACATATTATATGAGACATGAAGCAGACTATGTACATGACCATATACACTCATGCACCAAAGAAGATGAAGAAGAAGCTATATTTTGAGATTCAGAGTATCTCATATGAAGATTGATTGAAAGGAGAAGAAGGCAACAAAGATGACCAAACATTAGAATAGAATGATAATGGAAGAAGTGAATACCATGATCCATGATCAATATCTTCCTATGTGCTTATGGGCAGAAGAAGCTATGAAAGCCGTATATGTGAAAAACCAATTGTCCCATAATGCACTTGGGTTCAAGACCCCAGAAGAGATGTTCACTGGAAAGAAGCCAGAGGTAAGCCATCTCAAAACATTTGGTTGCCCAGTATTTATACATATTCCGAAAGAGAAGAGAAACAAGTTGGAACCCTCAGGAAAGAAGGGAATATTTGTGGGATACTGTGAGGTCTCCAAGACCTTCAGTATTTATATACCAGGTCACCATCACATTGAGGACAGTAGGCATGTGACCTTTGATGAAGATGCGACACTCAAGAAATCGAGAAGATGTCAGATTTAATAAGTATATGAAGAGGAACCTGTAGCTCCCAAAGTTGTAGAATCATTGAAGGAGGTTCCCAGAGCTACAAAACTAGTGAAGGAATTTGTAACTTCCCCTGATGAGGAAATTCTAGAAGATCATGACATAGTAGAATTTCAAGAACCTCCTCAGATGACGATCTCCCATAAGAGAAAGACAGCTTGGGCTAGAGAGATTATTCAAGATGGAGAGAAGTATGGGTTCCCAAAGGAACCACGAGACAGGTGAAGAGACCTAAGCCATTCTCCAACTATATGGCTTTGATGTGTGATCTCCTAGAAAAGGAGCCTACTTGCTTTGAAGAAGCCATTCAGAAGAAAGAATGGGAAGATTCCATGACAGAGGAATACCAATTCATAATAAAGAATGATGTATGGGAAATAGTTCCTAGACCGAAGAGTAAGGATGTGGTATCTTCCAAATGGCTCTTCAAAATAAAACATGTTACTGATGGAAGTATTGAGAAATATAAAGAAAGATTTGTCGCTCGTGGCTTTTCTCAAAAGGAAGGCATTGACTATGAAGAGACATTCGCTCCTGTAGCCAAATACACTTTGATCAGAACCATCATATCCCTTGCAGCTAAGATGAAGTGGAAATTACACCAGATGGACATAAAGACAACTTTCCTAAATGGTGTCATCAAAGAAGAAGTGTATATAGAGCAACCTCAAGGATTTGAAGTTGAATATAGGAAGTCTCGTGTCTGCAAGTTGAAGAAGGCTCTGTAAGAATTGAAGAAAGATCCTAGATCTTGGTATGGAAGGATAGACAACTTTCTGACGAGCTTGGGATTTACCAAGAGTAAAGCAGATTCTAACCTCTACTTCAAGGTTATGAACGATGAGCCGGTGATATTGCTGTTGTATGTGGATGAATTATTCTTAACTGGAGAATAAAATATCATCACTGAATGTAAGAAGAAGCTCACCTCAGAATTTGAGATGAAAGAACTTGGCCTAATGCATTATTTCTTAGGTCTTGAGGTATGGTAGAGCCTAGAGAGAATCTTCCTTAACCAAGGGAAGTATGCAGTCGAAATCCTGAAGAGATTCGACATGTTGGAGTGTAATTCCATGAATACACCCATGGAAGAGAAGATGAAACTACTGGTTGACACTTCGTCAGAATTGATTGATGTCATGCTATATAGACATATCATTGGATCGATGATGTACCTGATGAACACCAAACCAGATATTTTTTTTTTTGTGAACACCTTGAGTCAGTTTCTGGTAGAACCCAGACATGTTCACATAGTTGCTACAAAATATGTGATGAGGTTCCTTAAGGGTACATTAGATTGTGTTATTATCTATGATGGAGATCATGATTTCACATTGATTGGGTACACTGATTCAGATTGGGCTGGGAGTGTCTCTAACAAGAATATCACTTCAGGATGTTGTTTCAGTTTTGGATCAACGATGATCTCATTGCATAGTAGGAAGAAATCCAGCATTGCTCTCAATACAGCGGAAGCAGAATACATTGCTATGTGTTCTTCCAGTTGCAAAGCTATATGGCTTTGAAAGTTGTTGACTGGTCTATTTGACCCAGATATGGAAGCAACCATGATCCTATGTGACAACCAAAGCTACATAAAGATGACAGAGAATCATGTATTTCATGACAAGTCGAAGCACATAGAGATCCGATATCATTACATCTGTGACATGGTGCAGAGAGGAGCCATAAAGCTCCAATATGTTAGCACGGATGAATAGGTTGTCGATGTGTTGACCAAGCCTTTATCTCATGTAAAGTTTGAGAACTTTTGAGATAAGCTTGGTATAGTCCGAAAGGACCTCCCTCGAAAGGGGGAGTAGTGTTGTGTTGAGATATATCTAGTACTGTTGGATCATGTTGTCATTGATGCCAATGGTTTCATTGATTGATGTCATTGATTGATGTCAAGTGATTGATTGATGTCAAAGGATTGATTGATTGATGATTGATGTAATATAATATGTATTGTCCTTGATGAGAATGCATAGATGA
>JASDQU010108494.1:187976-208027 GCA_032191745.1 Picea mariana | reverse complement strand
AATTTTTAAATAATAAATCTGGGTGGATATAACAAGTAGCACCGGTGGTGCATTGGTTATGGGCGGAGTTGTAAAGGCGGAGGTTCCGGGGTTGAACCCACCGGAATCCATTTTGGACATTGGTTTGTATATATGTGTGTGTGTGTGTGTGTGTGTATATATATATATATATATATATATCCGTTGGAATATTTTCTCCACTAACTATAGAGTACCCGCTTATAGATACTTCTATCGACTTATAATATTGGTGTGGTCTGCCAGATTTGGCGGACCCACCATATATATTTTAAAACAAAATTCGTTCACAGGCAAACATTAGACATTTTCAGGTTGCCACATGGCACCTATTGATTGGGCCACGTGGCTCCCACCGATAGGTACACTTGTGTGTTGACGTTGCTAGCCTGTCACTCTGTACTAACACTCGGTGCTTCCTGGGTGGTGCCATGTTGCATCGCTTGGGGGTGCCACATGGCACTTTTCTATTGGTCCACATGGACCCCTAAAAAGTACATTGGCGAGTGAAAAATCGCAGCCTCTGGTGCTTTCACGTGGCATGTTGATGTCAGCAGCCCATATGATGATGTCACCCTGCCATGTCAGCTACCAACATCAGCAGTACAGACGATGATGTGTCCCCTGCTAATTGGCCATGTTTGACTGCAACTTTGACCACAAATATCTTTTAAACTGTAACTCGGTTTGACAATCCGTTTGTGTCGTTATAAATCTTGTGATGCACTCTTCACGATCATGCCAGTTTCATTGAGTTTTGGAAACTTTGAATTTTTGCCCTCTCTTTGTCTGTTGGAGCCATTATGAGCATTCTTAGTTGCCTCTGTGATTTCTGAGTTATTCTTAGCCTTCTCTGAATCCTTTTTGGGTCAGTGGAGGCAATAGGGGAGAATATGGACTATCCTAAAGGGCGTCCATAGACAATACTCAGAAAGAGAACTAATCCAAGGAGGGCCAAACCAAAACTTAGTAGAAAATCAGATCCAAGGAGAGTCACACCCAAACTCAACAAGAAAATTAGATCTAAGGAGGTTGAACCAAAAACTCAGCAAGCAAAATATCCAAGGAGTGTCGTACCACATACCCAGCAAGAAGACTAATCCAAGGAGGGTTGTACCTTATACCATCAAGAAGATTGATCCAAGGAGGGTTGTACCACATATCTAGCAAGAGGATTGATCCAAGGAGGGTCGTACCCTATACCCAACAAGAATATTGATCCAAGGAGGGTTGTACCCTATACCAGCAAGAAGACTGATGCAAGGAGGGTCATACCACATACCCAGCAAGAGGATTGATCCAAGGAGGGTCGTACCCTATTCCCAGCAAGAAGATTGATCCAAGGAGGGTTGTACCTTATACTAGCGAGAATATTGATCCAAGGAGGGTTGCACCCTATACCCAGCAAGAAGACAGAATCCTAGGAGAGGGTCGCACCACAAACCAAGTTGAACAAGGAGTTGCAGCAAAATTTCATACCAAGAGAAAGTTTGGAGGAAGAAGAAAAATTGAGAATTTGAGTGAAGGGAGAGGTCTCTCTTTTATAGTTTGGTAGGTAGGTTAGGTTTAGCTAAATTAACCCTAACTTTAGGGTTAGATTAAACCCTAAAAAAATAAACAATTAAATAATTAATATTTTAATTCATAAAATATTAATTAGAATAGTCAACAAGTCAAAGAGGGGAGAACCAAGGTCAAGGCGGCTAGCAAAGAACCAAACCATGTAACATTAAGGAGAATGTGGCTCAAGAAAGGGGGGTTTCAAAAGTAATAAGACAAATTCAAAGGGGGGTTCTTTAATGGTAAAATGTCCACATAAGTCTCATGATTACTTATAAGCTTTTATCATCCCAGCAGAAGACGAAGGTCAATGATGTGATCATGTCCTTATTCTTAATTTCTCCTAGGTATTCATGGACCATCCCGGGAGAGAATAATATCACACATCATCTCGCCTTGGTAGTTAACCAAGAAACTACCTAGTCCCATACCAGGATACCCCAGAACACATCTGGGGTCCCTAGATCACAACTAGGGTCTTAACCACCAAGGTACGCAACCAAGGATCAATCCAAGTGTTGAGAAAGGATTCTCTGAAACACATCCAGGGGCCCTAGAACACATCTAAGGGACTTATCTACCAAGGTACACAACCAATGATCAATCCAAGTACCGAGCAAGGATTCCCTGGAACACATCCAGGGTCCCTAGAACACATCTAGGGACTTATATCATCAAACTTCTTGGTCCTTGACCAAGAACCCCAACAATACACTGGGGGCCCTCACTAGAGTCTTTTTCCATGGCTCTAACTACTTGGTCCTAGACCAAGAACCCCAGGAGTGTACTGGGGGCTCTAGATCTCAACTAAGGTCTTTTCCATCCTCCCGTAGAATGGCTCTTGCAACTACATTAATTTTAACACTCCCTCTCGGCAAGAGAGGCATTCTTAGCAACACCAATATTGTCTCGAAAGTACACAAACTTTGTCAATGACAGGGGCTTGGTCAAAAATATATGTATTTTGTTCCATCGTCGAAACATACTGAATATTGAGAATGTTCTTATTCACTATGTCTCGAACATAGTGATATCTCATCTCAATGTGTTTCAATCTGTCATGAAACACAAAAATCTCAGAGAGATTTATACAACTCTAGTTATCACAATGAATTATTGTGGGTTCCAACTCAGAACTGAACAAATATGAGAGTAGATTTCTGAGCCACACTACTTCTCTAATAGCAACACTTGCAACAATGTATTTTGCCTCTACAAAGCTTTGGGCTAAGGATCGATGCTTCCTACTAGACCTAGAGATCATAGCTAAACCCAAACTGAAACAATATCCAAAAGTGCTCTTCTAATCCACTATAATTCTCATCTAATCTGAATATGTATATCCATGAAGCATTGCACCTCTAGTGAAAGTGTAACTGAGCCCATAAGCTATAGTCCCCCAGACATATCTAAGAAAAAGTTTAGCAACAACCATATGAATGTGTTTTGGATTACACATGAACTAACTGAGGGCATTCACTGCATAACAAATGTTTGGTCTAGTGTGTACTAGATACATCAAGGACCCAATAATATGGATGTAACTCCTTCAAGATAGAAATCATAGGTGTGGTTATGGACTTACAATACAACATCCCAAATCTGTGAAGAACGTTAACTACATACTTACTTTGTGAGAGAAAAATCTCACCACGTTTCTGTCACACCTAAGAAGTAGTGTATAAGACCCAATTCCTTGAATTCAAACTCTGTTGATAGCTCCCTCTTAGTCTGAGCTCTCACATGTTCCTCTTTAGTAAGGAAAAAATCATCAAGATAAAAGGATGATTCTTCACTATATTTATATAAAGATTATGGTCTACTATACTCTTGGAGAAGCCAAGACTCTGAAGAAAACAGCCAATTCTTCCATACCAAGCTCTCAGAACCTGTTTCAAACCATACAAGGATTTCTTGAGTTTACAGACATGGGATTATTTCCCATGGATCACAAAAACCTTCAGGTTGTTTGATATAAACCTCTTGCTCAACTGTCAATGGGAGCAAAGATCTCATCTTAATCATTTACCTCTTCCTGAGATAAACCATGAGCCATAAATCTAGTCAACATTGTGTTGGGCCCCAACAACCCCCTTCTTTTTTTTTAATCAAAATCTAGGGTTCCTCGAAATTTTACTTGGATTCTTCGTTATTTCCCTTTGACTTGATTGGATTGGTATTGGTTTGCTTTGTTTCGAGGTTGGTTTGAGTTTATATTATTTTCTTTTGTTTGGTTTGAATTTCATGAAATTTAAATGCCATTTCGTTTTGCTTTCTACAAAGTTTTAATGTTGATGGACGAGCTTCATAATTTGGGAGTTTTTATTACAACTCATCTTTTCTATAACATCTGTTCACATTTGATCAAATTTGAATGAGAGAGAGACGAACATAGAAATCTTAATGTAAACAAAAACCTTAATTTTTATCGACTTTTACTTTCGTTTAAATTATGATTATTTTTTCGTCTTTTACTCATTAACAATCATTTTCACAAAATCATTTGGTAGGTTTAATTAATTAAATTATTTTGTTAGTTTGCATCTCATTTCAAAATAAAAATTAAATAATAAAAAAAAGAATTATCTATCATTTGTTTGATTTTGTGAAAACCCAAAATTAATATTTTTTTCCTCTCCATCAACTTGAAGCTTCTAGAATTTTAAGATCATATTTGAAAGGAAAATATAAACAATGTTTGTTTAGAACTTATAGTTAGTTTAAATTCATTTTTTATTTTACTATTCTAGATTTTGTTTTATTCACAATTTTTAGGTTATTAATTTAGGTTTCTTTTTGTTTCACGAGTTTCTATTATCAGTTATTTGGTACGGATCTGATCATGGCTTGATTTTATTATCTAAATACGTCAAGATAATTGATCCAAAAATAATATTGGATTGCTGCAAATGATTTTTGAGCACAAATAAGATTTGGAAATGCATTCAAGAATAGATAGAATATTTTGCGGCACTTGTTTCAGCCAAACCGTAAGGAATCGGAAGAAATGGTTGAAAAACCATCTCCAAAATGGACCCATTTATCTGACACAAGGGCATTTTCCCAAACAAATGGATGATTTGAGAGATATTTGTGTCTCTTTACAAGGAAAATTTCAGGTATAAATTAGTGATGCTCAAACTGAGAGATATTTGTGTCCCAAATTATTAGTGATGCTCAAACTGTTCATTCATTGTATAAATATATGAGAAAGTTCAGATCCATGGGATCCAAGAAATTGAGAGGAAGATTTTGATCCTTTCTCTTTTGTAAATTATTTCTTTTGTAAACTTTTTTTTCTTTTCAAATGGAGTAATGGATGGTTGGAAGCTTTGGGAGAATGGACAAGTATTTTCAAAGAAGAATATAGAATTCTAGGTTGCTTAATGGCTTTTGTCCTGTGAGTAAAATGGTTTAATTTTCATTATAATATCTTCATATTCTTTGAATAATTGATTATGCATTGATTTAAATTAGCTTTAGTTTGTTTTATCAATACATAGTTAATTGTTATAATTTATATATTAATTTTTTCAATCTTTAAGAGTCTATTATCCCAAAAGTTCTTCTTGAACCATATGATGAACATATTTTGTTGAAACTATATGAAAAAGAAGTTTACTCTTTGGCTTTCGTTCTGTGTAGACTTTGCAGTGTTTTTGCGTTGTCTTCTCATGTAATTTCTTGATGTGAAATGTTATCTGTGTCGAATTAGCTTTAGTCAGTTCTGCACATAATATTTTATATCATGTTTTTCTTTATGTTGTTCATTATCTTTTGGTTTAGTTTATATCTATGACTGATAATCTATTCAAGTATTTTGAGTTTACATCTAATGATATATAAATGGTAACACCATTCCTGAGAATTGGAATTTTTTTCATTTTCAGTTATTGAACATTTCAAGGTCACAAGATATATAATTATTTTTCTTTTTTTCATTATAAACGCGCTCTATAATATGGAACACTTCCTTGAATTTCTTCAGGAATTATTATGCTTTCTTTTGTCATAGGTTTACACTTGACAAAGGTTAAGAGGAGCTCATACAAATACAAAGAGATGAATTTATTTTTGTCCTGTTGATTAGTGAGAGGTTAGTAGGTGTATTGCTTTCTTTTATTCAGATTTGTTTATATATGAATGAGACAATGATTGCATTAATTAGCTTTGATTGTTTCTGTGTCTTTGTTTCAATTGTATTTGCTTATTATTTATTAGTTTAAAATCTTTAAACATTAAAAAAAACAAAAAGATTGATGTTCTTACTTTATCTTATTTTGAAACATTATTATGAATATTCATTTTCACAAGATTTCAGGTAAACCGTGTAAACTGTATATAGATTGTTTATAATCATTTGTATATTCATATTTATTTTTAATAAACATTAGTAAGTAATATATCATTTGTTAGAATCATAGCTTTAGATTGGTTTATTTTTTTTACTATTTTTAGGACTTTAGTTGGCTAATGGAGCCATTAAACTCGTCGGGTCAGATCATACCAAACGGCTTGGGTTAATTTGACAACTCTGGTCTGGATATAACCTTCCATTTGATGATGTGTCATTTACATCCGTCAACAAATGGCACTAGAAGGAGGGTCGATTAATTTAATGATTAAATTTTTTACCCCTCAGCCTGTCATAATTCCATATTTATAAATTCTTCTTCTGTGTCATCTTGAAATGCACTAGAAGGCAGGCCAGACTGACAAGTTGGCCTTGCGGGAGTCTTTGTTTTGAATGTATTTAATTCCCCATGGCTCCCCAAATCACTGTGTTGGAACATGCTTTCCACTTTTCATTACCTAATATTCCCAACGAGGCAGTCTCTCGCTTGTCCAAACTCACATTTGATGGTGGGGGGGATGTATCTGCTAAAGACCATATTAACAAATTTTGGTGCAAATGCATCAAACATGATATTTTTGATTTAAAGGTTTTATGGAGATTGTTCGGTTTTACTTTTAGGGGTCAGATTAAACATTGGTTTGAATCTTTTCCAGCGTATCACATTTTTTGTTGGTTTCAATTTGTAGAGGAAATTTTAAATGCTTTTGAAATCTATGATTACAATCAATTATGTAAAGAATTTTAGACTTTGCTAATCAATGACAATTCATCTCCAAAAGTATTTTCAACAAGAATCCATCATGTTCTCTCTAAATTTAATCTTGATGACATGTCATTTGTACTAAATCTCCTCTATGATGTTTTTGTCCCTTTCATCTAGTCATATTCAATCGCGAATGATGAACCAGTTACAAATCCTATCACTCAATTGTGAGAATAATTTTGTTTGCAAGATGAGAAGAATCCATCCTAAAATTTTGAACAAGCAAGGGAGGTAGAATCTATTGAAAAGGTTCTTACTGACAATCAAACTTGTTTTTCCTCTTAAACATTATATATTCAGTCCTCGACCATCGTGGAATAATATTTGAAGTTGGGTCAAGGTGAATGTTCATATTCTTCGAACCCTTGCTCTAATCAGTACTTAAATTCAATTATTGAAGAACACTTAGGTGATGAAATTGATCTTAAGTATTCTAACATCCCAATGAAACTGATTAGAGATGTAGATCTGCAATTGGAAGAAGAAACCTTAAACCTTCATCCACAAATCATACCTTATCCACAGGAAAGATTAGATGTTTTTCGTGAAAGTTTTGAATTATCTATCATACAGGAGGTAAATTTAGACAATCATATTATGTTGAAGGATTTATCACCAAAACAGAATGAAAGTTTTAAGGAAAGTGAAGAGGAATGTCTTGAGAATACTATTGTTAAATATCATAGCTCAAGATATTCTTTTCATGTGCTCATTTCTGATTCCTTTTACTCTTTTTATCCCGATCTCTTCTTAGATTCTGATGGACATGATACTTTACCCACGGTATCTTACTCTTTCCCATCACAATCAGATCTTTTCGATATGCCAAGATTTGGTGAAATTGATTCCATACATAACATTTTTCAAGTCATATTTGACACTCTTTCACTTTCATCACTCACATGAGAAAAATACATGTTGCGAGATGATTTTAAACGATTTATTTTTGAAAAAGACAATGAACTCATTCCTATGGAGATCAAATATTTTACATTGCATATTCTTTCGTTGATTAGTTCAAATTTTAATGTTTATGCTTCACATTTTGAAACGATCAATCTCATCAAAGGAAGCATTCAAACCAATGATATAATTGATGTCATGAATCCTCTTATAATGTGTTCCCCATTGATATACCCATTTCATCAAACTCATAGTTTGCATCCTAATTTTTATGACAGGATCCTAGAATGGCTTGAGGATTCATATCTAAAAAATCTTCATAATAAAGACAAAGTTGTGCTTGCTTTGATTTTACCTAAATATCTAGGAAATAAGCATGACATAATTCTTTTAGATCCGCCATGTGAAGAAATGGATGAACACTTGGAGAATTTTCAGGAGGATGGGGCACTTCGGCCTCGACTGATGGTTATGTCAGGTCCCCATAATCTTGACAAGTTTTCCAAACTTACTTACACTCTTCCATGCCATTATGACCCATATCATGACAAGATTGCAGAATGGTTAGAGGATTCATGCATCAAGAAATTTCAAAAGAATGGTAGGGTTTTGCTTGCTTTCTTTTTAAATGAATATATAGGAGGTAATCATAACATATTTATTTTGTATCTGCAAATACTACATTTTTTTTCTGATTTTCGACTTTCTACGCCTTGCAGGATTGAATATGTTCTTGTGGATGCACTGGAAATATGATTTTACTTAGCGTTTTTTATCTATTTTGTAGTTTAGAGTAGATTTAGGAGTAGGTTTCCTTTAGTTTTATTTCTCATTGTTTCTCTTTGTAATAATGCAGTTATGAACACAAATGGGCACACCAAGAGAACCATAATATTAATGTTATCAGGGAAGTCCTTTTTAAATATTTTTCTCTCTGCTTTGCATTGAATATTTCTTTTCAAAAACGCAGTATCATCATGAAAATTTTAAATGGAAAGTAAAAAGATAAGTAAATTTGAACTATCAATTCAACCCTGACCCAAGGTTCCATGAGTAGGACTGCACTCATATTACTAAGGATTTTTCTATTTTCTTTTAGTATATTTTATTTTTAATAATAATGATTGGTCAAAGTAACATATTATGCATCACTATCTTAAGAAAAGAACTTGCTCGCACATGATATTTTATATAATTTAGTTCTTCATTTATATTACAATGGGATGCTAGTAGATCCCAAAGCTCGGGTTTATCTTTGGCCAAAATTGTTTCTGAAAGGGTGCTTTTGCTATTTCGATTTTGTTTGTTTTGATATACTTCTGATTTTGAATCCCATTAATGAAATCTGATTCAGTTTGTTGTGTGTTTGTTTTTTTTTTCTTTCTTTGATTGAACTTTCTTCTTGTCTATATTTTTGAATAATTATATTTCTTATCAAAGAGCGATTGTCGAAGGAAGCATTCATTTCAAGACTTATGTTTTTTAAAGCAATTTGAAATAGTTCAAATAGTTTCTGATGTTAAAGTTCATCTCAGATAATTTATTTGTAAGTCAATTGAGTACTATGAAATCCTAAACGTTCTTTGTCAAAGTATTACCCCTTAAATGTGTCGAGATCTTTGAGAATTATGATTATACTTAGACTTTTTACAATGTCCTTGTTCTTAAAAGATCACTTTTAAGTGTTTCCCCATTCTCTAGATGATTTCTTAACCAAAATCTAAAATCTCTAAACCATGATAAAACTTCCAATTTTGAAAGCAAATAAAATAAAAATGATCAATTGTTTACCTGTATTGCAATTAACCTCCAGTATCACCCTGCTCTCTTTTTGATCAATAAATCTATAATTGTATTATTATTTAAAAGTGGCATAAGAGGGTTGGAAGTACTTATGTGTGGGAAGTGTGTGTAAACCCGTCGAGGTACTGAACAGGCTTGCTGGCAGCGGGTAAATGCACACATGATACTAAAACAACTTCATCGGGGTATTGAACAGGCATGCTGGCAATGAAGCAATGTCGGGTCGAGAGGTAGCAGGTATATGATTTTAAATTTTATGGAAGTATATATCATGTGGATACAACTATTGGATGGGATTAAAGCATTTGAGTGGGTTAAATGACATTCCTGTCGAGGCTATCGACGTCCGCTAGCAGTAGTGGCTCTGCCAACGGTATTGAAGTCCTTTTATAAACATCATGACTCTTTGATTAAAACACAACTTCAGGTTATAATCCTCTGTAAAAGAATTATTTTCTTCTTTTCTGATATTTTTCTATAAATCTAAGCTAGTCTTAACATTGTGTAATATTAAAGTGGATTTGTTTCAAAGCAGCTTAAAATTATATCCACGTCTTATTCTTCTTCCCTGCGATGAAAGTTTAATAGGTCAGAGATAACTGCTTCACCCAGTAAGTCATCATTTGTTGGGCCCCAACAACCCCCTTCTTTATTTTTAATCAAAATCTAGGGCCCCTCGAAATTTTACTTGGATTCTTCATTTTTTCCCTTTGACTTGATTGGATTGGTATTGGTTTGCTTTGTTTCGAGGTTGGTTTGAGTTTATATTCTTTTGTTTTTTTGTTTGAGTTTCATGAAATTTAAATGTCATTTCATTTTGCTTTCTACAGAGTTTTAATGTTGATGGACGAGCTTCATAATTTGGGAGTTTTTATTATGACACATATTTTCTATGACATTTGTTCACATTTGATCAAATTTGAATGAGGGAGAGACGAACATAGAAATCTTAATTTAAACAAAAATCTTAATTTTTATCGACTTTTACTTTCGTTTAAATTATGATTATGTTTTCATCTTTTGCTCATTAACAATCATTTTCACAAAATCATTGGGTAGGTTTAATTAATTAAATTATTTTGTTAGTTTGCATCTCATTTCAAAATAAAAATAAAATAATAAAAAATAATAATTATCTATCATTTGTTTGATTTTGTGAAAACCCAAAATTAATATTTTTTTCCTCTCCATCAACTTAAAGATTCTCGAATTTTAAGATCATATTTGAAAGGAAAATATAAACAATGTTTGTTTAGAACTTATAGTTAGTTTAAATTCATTTTTTTATTTTATTGTTCTAGATTTTGTTTTATTCACAATTTTTAGGTTATTAATTTATGTTTTTTTTTGTTTAACATGTTTCTATTATCAGTTATTTGGTACGGATTGTTTGACAACACAGGTATTCCAACATAGGATGAACACCTTCAATAACCACTCACATAACCAGAACACAAATCAACACACCGATGTTTTCACGTGGTAAAACCCCTACGGGGAAACATCCACGGCCCCAGCCAACGCGGCCACTTGGAGCAGTTTATTAATGCAAAGAAAAATATTACAGAGAGATTTTACAAGAGAGTTTCTCACAATCGATCATTGAAAAATGACCCTCCATGCTCTTTAAATAGAGATCATGGACCAATCGGGTGTTAAGCCACGGATCAATGGTCGTTAAGATCGAGGAGAGTATGAACCATCGTATCACTCTATGTCGGGAACATATCGTGACCATTGAATTTCCTAACTACAAATGCATACTAATGCATACTAAAGAAACACACTAAGAAACACACTTTTACCTAACGACATATTAGACCAAGAAGATCTTAACTAACTCCTAAGTGTCTAAATATCTTAACATCCCCCCTTAAGAACAACTTGGGATAGGATTGAAGGATTTACAATAGTGACACAATAGGAGAAGGAAGGAGGCATTAGAGCCTATCCCCCCTTAATGACAACTTCCTGAACTCCTAACATAGATCGAAGTTTGGAAAACTTCGCTTCTTTAAGAGACTTTGTGAAAATGTCTGCAACTTGATCTTCTATAGGACAAAAGAGCACTTCAATAACTTGATCATGAATGTGTTTTCTGATGAAGTGCATGTGTAGCTCGATGTGTTTGCTATATGCTGATGTTGAACTGGGTCTTTGGTGAGCTTGATGTCACTCTGATTGTCACACCAAAGGCTGGTCGAATGCTGGTGTTGGAATCCAAACTCTGAAAGGATCTGTCGAAGCCATAGGGCTTCCTGACTTGCATTTACCGTTGCTCGGTACCCTGCTTCTACTGAAGAAAGTGCAATAGCATGTTGTTTTTTACAGTCCCAAGTGACAAGTCCTGAACCAAGGTTGAAAACATAACCTGCAGTAGACTTATGATCATTAGGGTCGTCATCCCAATCTGAATCAGTGAAACCAACCAATAAAGGAGTCCCCCCTGAACTGTAATGTATCCCAAACTAAACTATACCATGAACATAGAGAAGTATCATTTTAACTGCTTTCCAATGGCTTTCATGGGGTGTTTTCATATATCGAGAAACAAGACCAACAACAAAGGAAAGATCAAGACGGGTATGAGTCAAGTATAAGAGGCTACCAACTAATTGACGGTACAGGGTAGCATCAACTTTAGGAGAAGTACAGGTGGCAAAAAGCTTAACTCCAGACTGGAAGGGAGAATGGGTTGGTTTACAATCGTCCATGTGAAAACGACGAAGAAGGTCACAAGCATACTTAGACTAGGAAAGAAAAATTCCTTCATTGGTTTGCAAAACTTGGAGGCCAAGGAAATAGTGCAAAAATCCTAAGTTTGTCATTTCAAATTTCTTCTTAAGGTTGGTTTCCACATGGTTTAAAAGTTTTGAGTCACTACCAGTAAGGATAAGGTCGTCAACATAAAGGGCAAGGATTATGAGATGGATTCCTACTTTCTTGGTATAGACATTAGGATCAGAATGGCATCTAGAGAATCTAGTGGCAATAAGAAAGCTATCCATTTTGGCATACCAAGCTCGGGGATCTTTCTTGAGACCATAAAGAGATTTATTGAAGAAACAAACAAGGCTAGAGTCATTCTGGACATAGCCAAGAGGTTGTTCCATGTAGATTTCTTCTTGAAAATCTCTGTGCAAGAAGGCGGATTTAACATCCATATGATGGACCTCTCATTTATGTGAGGCAGCAAGGGCAAGAACAAGAAGAATGGAATTCATTTTTGCTACAGGGGAAAAGGTTTCATTATAGTCAATTCCTTCAACTTGGGAAAATCCTTTGGCAACTAATTGAGCCTTGTGTCTTTCAACACTTCCATCTGATGCATACTTAGTTCTGTATACCCATTTGCATATAACAAGTTTTCTTCCTTTTGGAAGAGGTACAAGATCCCAAGTATCATTTTCCATTAAAGAACGATACTCTTCATTCATTGCTGTATCCCAATATGGATGACCTGAAGCTTCTGCAAATGTCTCTGGATCATGAGTTTCTAAAACTTGAGCCAAAAGAGAAGAGGCTTGTTGGAACTTTGAACGTGTTCGACGTTGATCTGAAGGATCACCGACAAGATCACCAGCTACTTCTCATGTTGAACGGACCCATCTAGGAAGCGGTGGAGCTAGTGCTAGTTCAGGTTCAAAGGACTCAATCTGGAGGAGGGTGATCAAGCGGAGGTGGATTTTCATCCTCATTGTCATCATCTAAAGAAGAAACCAGATCATAAGAAGGCACAAATGCCGAATATGGATCGCAGGCTGAAGAAGGCACAATCGTCGAATTAGGCTCGCAGGCCAAGAGATTTTCATCAAATTTAACATCTCTTCTAATAATAATTTCATTACAATGTGATTGAAGAGGTCTGTAACCTTTGACATCTTCAGAATAACCAACAAATATACACTTCTCACTTTTAGGCTGCAATGCTTTCCTTTTCTCATCAGGAATGTGAGCGCATGCGATACTGCCAAATACACGGAAGTGACTTACATATGATTTAATTTTAGTCCAAGCTTCTTCCGGTGTTATATTTTTAAGAGCCTTTGTGGGAGTGTGATTTACTATGTAATTTGCATAGTTGATGGCTTCTGCCCAACACTTTAGACTTAATCTCTTAGATTGGATCATACAATTAGCCATTTCTTTTAGTGTGCGGTTCTTTCTCTCAGCAACACCATTTTGTTGTGGTGTATATGGAACAGTGTGTTGCATTTGGATTCTCTGTGTAGTGCAGTAGCTTGTAAAATTATTGTTCACATATTCACCTCCATTATCTGTTCTTAACCTTTGAATTTGATGTTCAGATTATTTTTCTACAAGGCCCTTGTAGGCCAAAAACTTGTCAAAAACTTCACTCTTGAGTTTTAAGAAGTAAACCCAAGTACGTCTGGAAAAGTCATCAATGAAAGTTAAGAAATACTTGCACCTAGAAAAACAAGGAGAAGAAAGTGGACCACACAAATAACTGTGAACAAGATGCAAAGGACCCGAGGCATGCTAAGAGGCACGTTTGTCAAAACTATCCCGATGATGTTTGTCGAGAACACAACCGGCTCAAACACCATCTTTGCATGAAACAAGAGGAAGACCAGTCACCATTTGTTGATTACATAGTTGTTACAATGAGAAATAGTTTAGATGACCAAACTGCTCATGCCAAATTTTTCTCAAGTCATCGCTATGAGCAACAAAAACTGATGAAAAAACTGATGACCCAAAGTTGTCAAACTTGTACAACCTGGTAATATCATCAGCAATTCCAGTTGCAAGAACATGCTTAGGATATTTTAGATCCTTGATTACAACTTATTGAGGTGAAAACTCGATGGTTTCACCTTCACCTGAATGAGTGATTTGATATACTGATAGAAGGTTACAAGAAAGACTTGGAACACATAATACATCATTGAAATGACCATTATCTACTTGAACTGTTCCAGATCCTATAACACTAAGAGATCTATGATCAGCAACAAATATTTTCTTGGTGTTACATTCATTTAGAGCAGAAAATATGGCTTTATCCTTAGCCATATGATAAGATGCTCCTGAATCAATAAGCCACTCATCAGAAGAAGAAGTAGTAGAAGTAGAATTTGCATTGAAGGAGAAACCAGAAGAAGAAAGTGCATGTCTGTGAGAAGAAGAAGTAGAATCAATATTGATGTTGTGCTTATTCATCTCTACTTCTAAAGATACCATCTTCTTGAAACATTTGGACTCATCATGACAATCTTTATCACAAAAGTTGTAATGTCTGTTAGTATTCATACTTTTATATTCTTCTCATTTGTCACCAGTAGGAGATGAAGATGTCTGAGCAGGTTTGGGACCCTTATGTTGTTTGTTGTTGTAGCGAGGATGTTGCTTCTTGAGATACTTGGGTTTATCTTTCTGCTGGGAAACTAAGGCTTTGTTGGAGGGACCTGCAATGTTGATCACTCCAAATTGTACAAGATTATATTCCTCTCGAATCAAAGAAGCACAAAAGGACTCAAGAGTGGGTTTTTCATAAGCTTCTTCCCATAGATCCTCTCTCATGGCATAAAAGGTAGATACAAACACATAATATGCACTACCTATCTTAGAAAGAATAAGATAGATGCAACGCTCTTCCTCCATCTTTATCTTACATTCTTCACATAAAATTCTGAGTGTTTTAAACCTAGATAGATAGTCGCCAAGGAAAAAAAAATCACTTGGACTCAAGGTTAGTATTTGATTTTCTAACTGTTTTGCTTGAATAATATTGAGTTTACCAAACACAGATTCAATATTTTCTCAAGCTTCTTCGGGGTCATCAATGTCTTGAATGTGGTACCTTAAATCAGGAGAAATGGAAATTCTGATTAGTCCACATGCTTCGTCATTCCTATTATCCCACTTGGCTTTCTTATCAACATCAGTGGGTGCGTTTTCCTTTCCCAAGGTAATCTGGTACAAGCCTTTACTTCTTAATAAATCTTCCATATGAGATTTCCATTGGAAGTAGTTGTTGCTGGTAAGCAAGACAGTACTTGTAGAAGCCATATTAAATATGCAGATAATGTGGATTTAAAAACTGAAACTAATGATCTGGATGGAAAGATCTCGAAAATTTATGCAGTTTTAAAAAAAACGACACTGAAAATAGACTTCTGATGTGAGAGTTATGTCATTTTTAAAAAATGCATAAACGGTAACCAAATGACCACGTGATAGTGTAAGCTGCTTTATGAAGTGACCCACTTTTATAAAGAGAAGTGATGATCACTTTTACAATGAAGTTACCTTATAAAAAAAAGTTTGTATGAAAAATAAATCTAAAATAAAATATTAAAGCTACTTATAGTGATTCCCTTTTATACTTGAAGTGAAATACACTTTACAATTTATTTTTGCATAACTTTTTCAAAAAAGGTAACAAAAGAGAGACTTGAACTCAAGACCTCTTACTTAATAAAGCAAATTTTAACCAAATGTTCTAGCAAAACATATTGTAATGTTCATAAAGAGGATTGGGGGTGGTGTTGTTGTTGTGGTGGTGGTGGTGGTGGTGGAAGACGGCCTTGGAGAGCGTGCTCAAAAAAATTATTTTCACACAATAAAAAAATTCACTTCTCGATGACAAGAAGGGTTAGAACTCGATTAGCTTACCCAGAAGATGCACCTTTTATTATCTATTTCTAATTTTCCAAGATCACACAGGGCGCAGGGAAAAGAGCATACACAGATCTAAAAGAGTAGCAACCCGGAAATAAAAAAAATACAAAACCAAAATAAACCCCAAAAAACTTCTCTGCAAAAAATTTAAATAATGTGTATTCAAACTTTATACCTCCAGATCTGATTGTAATTGCCATATCTTGGGCAAACAGAAACCTTTTCGAGTGAAATGAAAAGTGTTCCTGAATGAAACGAGTGCTCCGGACACAATGGAACAGTCCTATCAGCCCATAAATATACAAAAGAGACAAAAAATGGAGATGAGGCAACTTGGCTTCACGATCTCGATCTACAATAGGAGCGGATCTTCAAACAGGCTCTGATACCATGTTCGGAAACACAGGTATTCCAACAGAGAATGAACACCTTCAGTAACTACTCACATAACCATATCAAAGATCAACACACCGATGTTTTCACGTGATAAAACCCCTATGGGGAAACATCCACGGCCCCAGCCAACGCGGCCACTTGGAGCAGTTTATTAATGCAAAGAAAAAGATTACAGAGAGATTTTACAAAAGAGTTTCTCACAATAGATCATTGAAAAATGACCCTCCATTCTCTTTAAATAGAGATCATGGACCAATCTAGTGCTAAGCCACGGATCAATGGTCGTTAAGATCAAGGAGAGTATGAACCGTCGAATTACTCTATGTCGGGAACATATCGTGACCGTCGGATTTCCTAACTAGAAATGTATACTAATGCATACTAAAGAAACACACTAAGAAACACACTTTTACCTAACAACATGTTAGACCAAATAGATCTTAACTAACTCCTAAGTGTCTAAATATCCTAACACGGATCTGATCATGGCTTGATTTTATTATCTAAATACGTTCAAGATAATTGATCCAAAAATAATATTGGATTGCTGCAAATAATTTTTGAGCAACAACAAATAAGATTTGGAAATGCGTTCAAGAACAGACAAATGATTTTTTGGCACTTGTTTTAGCCAAACCGTAAGGAATCTGAAGAAACGGTTGAAAACCCATCTCCAAAATGGACCCATTTAGCTTACAAGCCCGCATTTTCCCAAACAAATGTACGATTTGAGAGATATTTGTGTCTCTTTAAAAGGAAAATTGTCAAGTGGCGGAAATTATTAGTGACGCCCAGACTGTTCATTCATTGTATAAATATATGAAAAAGCTCAGATCCATGGGATCCAATAAATTGAGAGGAGCATTTTGATCATTTCTCTTTTGTATATTATTTCTTTTGTAAAAAAAAATCTTTTCAAATGGAGTAAGGGATGGTTGGAATCTTTGGAAGAATGGACAAGTATTTTCAAAGAAGAATATGGAATTTTAGGTTGCTTAATGGCTTTTGTCCTATGAGTAAAATGGTTTTATTTTCATTATAATATCTTCATATTCTTTGAATAATTGATTATGCATTGATTTAAATTAGCTTTAGTCTGTTTTATCAATACATGGTTAATTTCTATCATTTATATATTAATTTTTTCAATCTTTAAGAGTCTATTATCCCAAAAGTTCCTCCTGGACCATATGATGAACATATTTTGTTGAAACTATATGAGAAAGCAGTTTACTCTTTGGTTTTCGTCCTGTGTAGACTTTGCAGTGTTTTTTCGTTGTCTTCTCATGTAATTTCTTGATGTGAAATGTTATTTGTGTCGAATTAGCTTTAGTCAGTTCTGCACATAATATTTTATATCATGTTTTTCTTTATGTTGTTCATTATCTTTTGGTTTAGTTTATATTTGTGACTGATCATCTATTCAAGTATTTTGAGTTTACATCTGATGATAGATAGTTGGTAACACCATTCCTGAGAGTTGGAATTTCTTTCATTTTTAGTTATTGGAAATTCCAAGGTCATAAGATATATAATTATTTGTCTTTTCATCGCTATAAACTCGCTCCAGAATATGAAATACTTCCTTGAATTTCTTCAGGAAGTATTATGTTTGCTTTTGTCATAGGTTTACACTTGACAGAGGTTCAAAGGAGCTCATACAAATACAGAGAGATGAATTTATCTTGGTACTGTTGATCAGTGAGAGGTTAGTAGGTGCATTACTTTTTTTTATTCAGATTTGTTTATATATGAATGAGACAATGATTGCATTAATTAGATTTGATTGTTTCGGTGTCATTGTTTCAATTGTATTTGCTTAGTATTTATTAGTTTAAAATCTTTAAACATTAAAAAAACAAAAAGATTTATGTTCTTACTTTATCTTATTTTGAAACATTATTATGAACATTCATTTTCGCAAGATTTCAAGTAAACCTTGTAAACTGTATATAGATTGTTTATAATCATTTGTATATTCACGTTTTTTTTTAATAAACATTAGTAAGTAATATATCATTTGTTAGAATCATAGCTTTATATTAGTTTATTTATTTTACTATTTTTAGGACTTTAGTTGGCTAACGGAGCCATTAAACCCGTCGGGTCAGATCATACCAAACGGTTTGGGTTAATTAGATAACCCCGGTCTGGATCTAACCTTCCAATTGACGGTGTGTCATTTATGCCTGACAACACACTGCCATCTCTTTCATGCTCTATTTTGTAAATCCATTTAGAGGTTACTATTGATTTTCCTTGAGGTCTTGGGACCACTTCCCATACAACATTCTTCAATATTGGCTCATACTCTTCTGTTATGCCATCCTTTCACACTTTAGGTTTGGAAACCTCATCAAAAGTGGAAGGTTCTAAGCCAATCACATGATTCAATTGATCTATTATCCCTGAGTACTTATCTGGTTTCTTGCTTTCTTTGAAAGTACCTTACATGATTTTCTGCTTCTTTTAAAATTTCACAGCACCATGATGGCCTCCTTTTGGAAGGAGGTTTCTCTAAGGGACTCAACAGAATCCCTTATGGGATCCACTAAAGGCTCTTTGGCCTTCTCCCTCTGCTCATCTTAAATTTGTGAACCTAAATGTTCTGAAGTTGGAGCTTCATACTCCTTTATATCACAGGGAAGCTCTTTGGAACGATGAAAGGTAGCTTCCTCATGGAAATTCACATATCTACTGACCTCTACATAGATTCAATATGATTTTGAGGTCTCACTGTATCCCACAAAAGTATCTTTCTTTCCAGAGGGCTTATAATTTAGTCCTCTTTTCTAGGACTACCAAATATTCTCAAGTGATAAACTGAAGGATTCTTACCTGTGAAGCCTTCTTATGGAGTTATGTCTTATAAAGGATTTATGAAGACACTTGTTCTGAATATAGACAGCAGTACTTACAACTTCGGCCCAAAAATACAATGGAAGATCTCGATCATAGCTCTGGTTGACTTACAATTTGTCATGTTCTTTCTTTCTACAAACCCATTCAGTCAGGATTTGTAAGGCACTGTCAACTCCCTCTTAATCTCATAAGCTTGGCAGAGATCATCATACTTGTGGAAGTCAACCTCTTTTCCATTACCGAATATTTCTACCTGTCTGATTTAAATTACTTGGAAGATTAATTATGATCCCAGTGGTACATCTTTGTGTTAATCATGCGCATTAAAATCAGAACTAGAAATCATCAAGATATCCTCTTGAAGTTACCGAAAACAAGTTATTGTACAAGAACACAATCTAAATGAAAATCAAAAAATGGAAATGCTAGACATGAACACAGTTATGTTAACAGTTTCCAAAAGTTGTGTGGAGTATGTTAAGGTTTAATCTATTATTAGAGTTCTTTTCATTTCACTAGATAACGGTAGCATAAGATAGGATCACTGAGAAATACACAATAAAAAGAGACACATCATTTATCCTGGGAAACCCTCATGGGGGAGAAAACCTAGAAAAACTTGATTATTATAGATAGCCAATACAATGCCAAGAGATAACTCAAACAAATACAGAAAGTCCTCTCCCAAGAATGTGCATCTCTCTCTCTCTCTCTCTCTCTCTCTCTCTCTCTCTCTCTCTCTCT
>JASDQU010108494.1:174535-186292 GCA_032191745.1 Picea mariana | reverse complement strand
CCGCAATACATTTCCCTCATAAAAGAGGGTTGCCTTCTAGGGAAAAAAAACCCAAACATAATCTCTGCCGTTAGATCTGGGATCTTATAATGAACGGTCCAGATTTACAATGAAATTACAATATACTTTTACAGGGAAATTTTTGCTTCGGGGGCTTCGCCCCTGAACCCCCGTTGGGGGCCCGCTTGCCCCCAGACCCCCCAGCCGGGGGGATGGACCCCCCGGACCCCGCAGAGGGGGTACCCCCCCTCTGCAATCCCCCGCGTGGAAGAGTGTACATACTTCTGGGGTGTAAATACTTCATGGGGTATAAACACGGCTGAAAGAAATGACCTCTGAATCAGGAAGATAATCAGGCTCCACAACCAACAGAAAGGTGGATCCTTGAAACCATTTTCTCACACCCCCAAAAATTTTGAAAAGTATAAAGGTCGTCGGTCGATTTATTTCATTTGGTTTATTACTTTTCAAATACTGGAACTGTTAGGACCCTGTTGCGACCACCATTTTCCACTTGCAGCTCAATCGTACACCATCTGCACTCCATTTCTGTTCGTTTCCAGTTACAGTGAAGAAGGTATGATCCACACTAGATCATAACCAAAAGAGATGGCATATTACGACATTCCTTCTTATTTGCAATGGAAGCAAAAGGTCTGACTGTGTAAGACAAAATGCAGTTTTGAGTCTTGCACAAGAGGTTAAGCCTCCTTCTAGGATGCCCCATCTAAAAACCTTCAACTTGTTTTGACAAGATATTGTTTTAAGCTCTGTGAAGAGTGATTATCACTCTCTCCAGTCAAGAGAGATAGGCCATCTTTCACATTCAATTAGATAAATAAACCAGAGATTAAAAATTCCTTCTCAAGGCCTAGCACAATGCATCCCATGTAGTAATGCGTGTAGGAGTGTTGTTGGTAGCTTATTCTTTGATGAACCCCACATATATTTTTATAGAAGTTTGGTGAGAATACCACTATGCTTAGGTAATTATTTTTAAATGGTTACTTGCAAGAAGGAGGATATTCTCTTCTATCATCTTTGGGAAGGTTTACAAGTAGGAAACAAGGCTACAAATCCATGAATATATAACATCTCTACACATTTGACCACCATATTTAGGTAATTAAATTTAGGTGTCTAAATAGAAAGTGGATCTATAAGCCCTAGGTGTAAGTGTAAGGGATTCGGTGAAAATCTTGGCTTGTCCTTGGAAAATCATGAATATGTTGGGATCTTAGTCATTAGATGAGAAAGTGATATATGTTAGGTTAAACTTATCCTAACACTATGAGGATCCATTGCAATAGATGCTATCAATGAGGGAAGTGTAGTGGATATCCTAGGTCTGGATCTGGATAGAGTTCATGCCAATCAAGGTGTTTGAGAGGTAAGAAGAGGGACATTGTAAAAAACATGTGGAAATATTTGAGGAGAGACATACAACACATATAATGTTTACTATCATGATGGAAATATTTGAGGAGAGACATACAACACATGTGGAAATATTTGAGGAGAGACATGTAATCTTTACTATCATGATTATATTAAAATCATTATTAGTCCTTGCAAAAGCCATCAATGCATAAATACTTAATGAAAGATTACAATATAAAGACTGGTCCGCAGAATTCATCAATGCATAATCTTCAAACCTACGCATACACTGCACCAGTCCATCACTCAAGAGGAAAGAAATATATGATAGTGACCATGAAGGAAAAATTCGCCATACAATTGCCACATATTATACAATTACCACATATTAAACCATAGTTAAGCATTTCATGTTACTCTTGAAATGAAAATTTAAAATTCATAATTTGTTGTTATATCATCATATTATATTTAGTTTTTAGAGGAAGTTCATCCACAAAAGCATTATTCTTACTTACATGCCATATCCATATCTTTACTAAAAAAATATACAACAATTGCCTAAAATATTCTCTCGGCGATCACATATTCAACCATAATTACCCATAATTACCAACTGATTGGATCTTTCAAGTACAAAGGTTACGAAACCAAAGGAGCCATAATCAAACTATCATTTCCATTTCCAATTCTACTTGGCAGGGACTAAGCTGCCATGCAACCCTTGTTATATATACAATGAAATAATATATGAACCATATGAGAGAGATATAACAAACGAACAAAGTGGAGCTTGAACAAGATAAGGTAAATAGTGAACAAAGAACTATAAAAAAAATTGAGCCATAGGTTGTAAGGATATTTTTGTAGTGAGCTCAAAGCTATGATATTTTATATGTGATCCAAAGCGTTGTATGTTGATGCAGTTAATATTATTGACCTAAATCCACTTGTGTACCTTATGTAGCCATATTATACATGCCACAGTTTAAACAATAGTTGTCTTTTTTGCACATTCATTTGTTAGTTATTTTACTAACAAATAAAAAGGATATGCACTCATAGCTCAAGTTATGAAGAAGATGGTCTATATCAACTGTAAGGAAAATAAATTGGTGTTAACTATGCATTGGAAACAACAATTGACTCTAGCATACTATGTCATTGAAGGTATGGATACTTAAGTTTCTCTAGTTTAACTTTACTACATAAATTGAATATGGTGTGTTAGCACTCTGTAAATTTGTTTTGGATGAGAAAAAAAATGACAAATGTAACCTAAAAACCACTTTGGAGATGGGTACTAGCCTACTCAGCTCAGAGAGGGCTCTCTCTCGTCACTTGTTCTCTAACATATAAATTTTCTTTAACAAGTCGATGGCTAGATTTTGTTTCTTTGAAAGGGTTTTTTATGATTTCGCCGGAAAGAAAGGGAGGGATACTTAGGGATATAGAGTCAAACTTATGAAAACAAATGAAAGCACTAACTGGTAGGTATAACTCTCTAGAGGATAAAGGCTAAATGAGCTAATGAGTCTGAATTATAAATTGAAATTTGCAGGGTGTAAGAAGAAAGGAGAATAGATAACTGCACCATACCATCAAATACGATGAATTTTGACCTAGTTAAGAACTTAACACAATTTAAATTGCTTAAGTCGAGAGCATCACAAGATGAATTCTGGACCTTAAAGTATCCAATTTAAACAAGAGACACTGAAAATGAAATCAAGAACACATGAAATACATACGAAGAAAGAAGACGAATATCATACCACCACCATTAGAATCTTTTCGTAGAAAGTTAAGGACATTTGCATTTGCATTCCATTCATATTTAGAAAATTACATTCAGGTTCGAAATAGATATATTACGTGCCCTTGCACTTATGCCAATGCCACATACATTTGGAACTCCTAACATTTATACAAACTCAATTCCTTCAGTTTGAAACCGATTACAATAAAATCGGAAAGAAAATGTTTTGTTTTGAAACCGATTAAAATAAAAACGAAATTGTTTCGGTTTGAAACCAATTACAAAATAGGAAAGAATTGTTTCGGTTTGAAACCGATTATGAAAATAGGAAAGAAACCGTTCAAAAAATCCAGGGTTCGGCCCTATCAGTAGTTTGGTCCTTTTCTTCTCCCTTCAACTCTACTTCGACCTTTCATATGATTCGTTGTCCTTTATTGACATCTAGACATCATCTACTAGGCCCTGGAAAAATGCATTTTGTCTTACCCAGCCATAATATTTCCTTCCACTGCAAATTGAAAGGAATGTCGTAATCCATCATCTTCTTTATCAATATCTCCAAGTCATTGCAAGAAGCATATGTCATGACTGGAAGTACAAGCTTGATTGTTTTGAACTGATTCAGAATCTCAAAGTCGGTAATCAGTTGGTCAACTAAAGTGTCTCTGCTCAAACTCTCATCCAGGGTTTCAAACTTAGAATGATCCATTTTGGACTGAGTCAAATGAGTATTGTATTCTTCCTGGTCATAGACAATTCTTCAAATAAATCTTTAAACTCATGTACAATCTGCTCCATCTATGTTGCTTTAGTTTGAACTGATTTCAAAAGGTCATGTTTGGCGATAACCCTCCTGGCCAAAATAATCAATGTATTTTTGTCCTTAACTCCAATGGTTTGAAGGTCTACAGTAGGAACAAAGTTGAGTAAATTGATGGCGTTCTAGGCCCATTCTGATGGATTTTTGGCTAAGTTTTCATTCACAAAAGTACACTTATGTTTGGTTGTAATTGATATGATGTCTCTATCCTTAATGAAATTCAAATATTATCTAAATTTGGCATTCAACAGCTATAGAGTCCCAAATGATATGCTTGCCCCCCTGTAACATAACTTTTCCTCTTAACCTCACTTTCAATTTATTTATTCTCTCTTGCAAGACTGCATTCTCCTTTTGAAATTGAGATATCCTTTCATCTTTTGCATGCATCTCCTGCTTCAATTTCTCTATACTTTCCTTCAATCCTTTTATTTATCCTTCCTTCAAGATAACTTGTGACATAGCCTGGTCAATTTCTTCAGTATTTGATCCAATTTATGTAATAAGAGCTGAAACCATAGAGTTATTTAGCAATTTTGTCTTTTCCTATGACCATTTCACCTTTTCTTGTTGCAGCTGCAACACCTTATCTTTGTAATCTAGTGTCTCTTGATGAAGTGTTGTCTTTTCCTGTTCCAGAACTACCAATTCTATTGTTTGTGGATGCTCTGTAGAAGACATTTTCAATCTCTTCTTCAAACTTTGAATCATTTTTTCTTTCTCATCTAATGAAGACTTCACCCCTTGGGAACCTTCAGACTCTAGCCTCTTAACCTGAGTTTTCCAAGATTTGTTAGATGCCTTTTCTTGCCTCAATTGTCTTTCCAATTTTTCTGCATAACATGACAATTTTGAATTCTTCAAGTTCAAACTCAAGTAATCAGAATATAACATGTCACTAGTTTTCCTATGGAATTTGACCTTGTCTGGGGAACTTGTGTTGTCATATGTTATCTTTATCTTAAAAACTTTGTCTTCTTCTACATCTGTGATGTTAAAGGTCTTATTTTCAACATCTCTTACTGTGAAGAGAGAAGATTTATGTTGAGATATTGTTTCCACTTCAGGGAATACATCATTAATCTCACCTAAAGCTATATTTCACTTCTCATCATATTGTTTTGACAAATATTCCCTAGACTGATAAGATGACCCCGATGTTTTATCAAAAATATATTTCTTACTGCAAAATGTTCTTGAGCTACCCTCACTTTGGAGTTTATTTCCTTCTTCAATCTCTACAGTGCTAGTACCACTTTCCACCATATTTATATTTGCTTGATCCATGGACTCTTCATCTTCTAAATCCACAATCTCTTTTGGATGTGTAACCTTCATCTTCTTTTGACAGTCTATTGGTCATCAATGTCCATAGCCTCTGGAATGCTTCTCTTATTGTAAACACTTGTTTTAGGAACTTTAATCATCAGCTTCTGAGGATATTGTTGTGCTTGAATTGGCTGTAGGGTTTCTTCCAAATCAAAACAAACTTATAGATTCTCCAACATATCAAAACCTTGAACTTGTTCATGCTCATAAGGAGCATTTTGGTTCATCTGTCCTCTTTTGGATATGATTTGGTGTGGATCATACCTTCTTCCCTGTAACTGTGCAAAACCAAACTCTTTGAGATTTGCTTGAACCTGAGATAAACATGATCTGGACATGACAATAAAGGGTCCAATGAAAAAAGGGAACTTAAGGTTGGAGGCTTTGTGCAACTTTAGGAAATTCTTTGTTTCAGATATAATTATCTGCCTGATGAATTCAAGGGTAAATATTCTAGGAGTTAGAAAAACAGGCAATAGGTAAGGAGATTCATGACAACCATAAACCCAAATTATTGTTGAATGCATGAATAATACCCAATATCCCACTCTGTTCTTTGGATTTGGTTGTAGATAACTTCTCATGTCATCCATAACTCTAGGCAGGCTAGTATTGAAAATCATACTATAAATCCTGGACATAACTTTGTTAATGAATATGAGCAATGTAATCCTTTTACATTTAGTTGACACAAATGTTGCTTCAGGAAATTCTCTGTTGTTACTTGCTAGGAAAAGTTTCAACAGATAAGTATAGTATCTGAAATGCCTCGGAGAGTGGAAATTCACTAGCTATTTATGAATAGTATCAGCTAGGAATTTATCAAAGTTAATACAGACTGACAAACCAGACTCGGACTTGAAAAATGTCAAAAGGAAATCGAGCATGAATTTCACCACATACTTGTCACTGTCTAACCCTAAGACTTGACTCAATAAGGAACAGACCCACTGGACTTCAATGACCATTAGATTAAAATTCAATGACATAGACAGAATTTCTGAAAACTATTCAGGTTTGACAATTTGCTGTAAAAACAGGCTTCGAACTTATGATGGACATTCCCTATATAATCTAATCAATTTATCTTCATTGAATGGTGCAAAATTTGCATGAAAAGACTCTGGTATACCGAGGGATTCTCGAATTGACAGACTGTCTATCCTACACAAGACCTGGGACCCTTGTTTATTGACAATGACCTTTTCTTCATGAGAATATTGTTCGGTGCACCAACCTACAAATTCAGGGAACGAGAAAGTAATTTCAACAGCATAAGGTACTATGGTGGCCTGGACTACTTCTAGGAATGATATACTTTTACCAATTATATCAGAAAAATTACGTCTGGACACAGAGATAGGGGAAATGGTGATTTCAACATCGGAAACATTTGCGTCCCTGTCAATTAGGGCTTCTTCTATTGTTGTAGAGTCTTGTTCTATCAGTGAGGTTATAATGGGATCCATGGTTATGATGTAAATACCTGGAAACGAGGAGAAATGGTGTGCAAATGGTGTATTGTTGGGATGCAAGTGGAAAACGATGGTCGCGCAAAGGTTCTAACGGTTCTAGTATTAGAAATAAATAAACAAATGAAATAAATCAACCGATGACCTTTTATACTTTTCAACTTTGCAGGGGTGTGAGAAAGTGTTTTTGAGGAAATCTACCTTTTGTTTCACAATGTGCCTGGTGATGCCACGTACCCTCGAGAGAAAACTGTGCTTTAAATTGCAGGACTGCTTTTAGGTGTTATACTCTGTGCAACTTTAACCTCTGCAACTATTCCCGACCATTGATCTCGGTGGATCAAGATTCATGACTTTTCAATCCCGATCAACTTAACGCTTCCGCCAGATTTAACATTTCCTGCCATATTTGGACCTTCTCTTATTTTAACTATCTTCTAAATCAATTAGCGCCTCTGCAAGATTTTTGGAAACTAGAAAGGGTTGAACACTGTAATTGTGCGATTTATTTGATCAATAGAAKTTTCACTAAAATTATTTGGAATATTATTCCAGAGGAAGCATGGAGTGATCACAAATCTACAGTTAAACAATTGCATATATTTGGGAGCATCTATTATATTCATATTCCAAAGGAGAAGCACAATTCAAATTTCTCTGATAGAGTGCACAAGTGTATTAATTTTCTTGCATATGAGGAGCAGTCAAAGGCATATTTCTTACGGGACTTGGAAAATAAAAAATTTGTAATAAAGCATTTTATTTTTTTGATGAAGCATGCACAACAGAATTTGGGAAGTATGTTGATGCACAAGATATCATTGTTACTAACACTCTTGAAATTATACCTTAATTTGGATAAGAAATTAAATAATCTACTCTAATGCCAATGACACCCAAGTGGTTGGTGAAGATGGTTAATATTTTGTTGTAGAACCTGAAATGTATGATAGATTGAGAACTAGAAGACAAAAGTAGATAGAGATTGCATAGAAAGTAAAGTTAATCTTAGAAGAAGCAAGTGATTGGAGTCACCTTTAGTTAATTATGCATTGATGAGTGAAAGTTTTAGTGAAAAAGAACCACATGCATATGAAGAGAACAAATAAAGTTGAGTAATGTGATGCCATGTAGTCAAAGCTTGAAGTTTTTAGAAAAAATAGAACTTAAAGTTTGGTTGAGTTTCTAGCAGATAAAAAGACAATTAGTTGCAGATGGATTTTTGGAGCTAAGTATAAGTACGATGGTACCAATTAAAACTACAAATAACAATTAGTAGAAAAAGGCTATGTGCAAAAAGAAGGAATTGGAAATGAAGAAAATTTTGCACATATAGTTGGTCAAGTATGTCCCTTATGATCTGTTTCCATAATTCATTTCCATGTGTGGCCTTAAGAAACCACTTTTCTATCAATGTAAGGCCATAAGTGGCCAAATGAGGATTAATGCTAAGTCCTCCATATTGTGGTTTCCTAGTGCACACCAACCACTTGACCATAGGTAGACCTTTTTCCCCTTTATTCTTCACCCAAAAATGATCTTTTAAGATAGATTTTTATTGTATCCCTGCTGGTTGGGAAACGAAAGAGACAAATAATATATATGCATTAAACTGGAAATCTTGTCCCCCACTTGGATTTTGATTGCTAAGGAAAGGTCCTGACTATTATAGTATTCAAGTTTGACTATAAGCTTATTAATAACCTAGTTTCACATCTGATTTTGAGTCATGTCAATGCTAAATAGAATACCAAGATACTTGGTGATTTCCCCCATTTGAGCCCATTTCCATTGAGAAGGAATCCACCCTGGGTGATCGTCTAATCCAATAAGTATCATAGAGGTTTTCTCCTCTTGTACTATCTCTTTAGAAGCTTTACAAAAGGTGTTCATAAGCATAGTGGGAATTGATTAAATATTATTGGGGAAGGCTAGTAACTTTACCTTGGTAAACTACCTTTTATAATAGATAACCCAAGGCATCATATGTGAGAAAATATAAATTGGGGGATATAGGGTAGCCCTGCGTCATTGATCTGCTAAGAGGAATAAGATAAGTAAGGGATCTATTAACACACACAATAACCAAAGCATTGGAAAAGAGAATAATGGCATAATATATGAAATTTGACCCAAATCCTAGCCACTCAAGCATGTGGAGAATGAATTTACACTCCAACTTGTCATAGGCATTGTAATAGTCCAACTTTAGACACATTCCTTAAAAACCTCTCTTTCGCTAGAATAAAAAAATCCAAACATTCAACGATGGAAATAACTCACAAAATTCTCTTCCCAGTAGTATTTCAAATACAAAAATCTTCCACCATATAAAGATAAATCTAGATCTTGATGTAAACACTGGCAACTTTCAGTTTGACGATATGACATATAATTTTTTCAAGCATGATCAATTTGGAAACCTAATTTTGTCTAATGAATATGAGCCTGAAAATCGGAAACCTAATCATGATCTCCCTTCTAACAAATATAACCATAAGGTATCATAGTTCTATAATCAACCTTGTCCTAAATATGATAAATACTCTTAGGTAATTACTCTTGGTAGTCCAAAAAATGTTTTGGAATCTTATGCCATTGGTCATCATGATTTTATTTATGATGATACCTTATGAACCTACCATTTGGATGACATTTTCTTCCCAAAAGAAAGCGAGAAGATGCCTAAAGTTCCCAATGATGGATCTAATCAACTTTGGGTTTCCCCCAAAGATAGTTTGCTAAAGACTGGTTCACACTTCTCATTAGCTAATTCAATACATCTTGATACCTTTTTATACAAGAAGAGTGTTAAGGAAAGTTCTTTTTAGATTAAGATTGTTTCGATGGAATCTCTAATTTTTGCAACTCCATCATAACCCAAAAATTCACTCCCTTTGACCTAAGTTGTCCTCGAGTTTATGATGGTTATATTGAGTCTTTCACTAAAGAGAGGACATGTTCTAACCATGTTATTCTAATTGATATAAATAGCCATACTACTTAGCTTCCATCTTGTACCAAAGGAGGAAAATTGTATTGTTGAAGCACTTTCTGGGTTTTCATGATCAACATGCAAGGATATTTAGGATGGATGGACAATACATGATCCATGATCTAGAACAATGCCTAGAAAAAAGGAGGCATAGTACAAAAACACTATATATGGAAATTTTTCTCATGTCATTTGGCCTTATTCTAGGAGGACCCCTAGCAGTAGATGTATGAACTAACACTTCATCAATCCCTACAGGAAGCCAAGGTTTCTTTCACTCAATATAAATGGACTCATATCTACCATTACTAGATGCAATGAGAGAACGTGACAAGTACTAAAAAGATGATATATCTCAATAAATTATCACATAGAAAACCCTTCATTAATAAATAATCACACAACAATTCATAAAACATTAAACATAACAAGAATTGATGGCTATATAAACTATGTTGAAAGGAGAAATCACACCTGATATGATGAACTAGTTGACAATACAGTTGGAATGGTTGACCCCACGTGTTTCTCTTCATTTGTATGACCCTCTTTCAGTCTTGAGCTTCCCTCAATAGACGAAGAAATATCTTAAAGTACCTTCCAAAATCATTCAACCTCCATAAATATCTAAAAAATCAATACAAGTCATATTTGTAGCGCATTATTTACTCTAAGATGCATTTTTACGAGAGTGTCAGAACATACCTGAATGAGCTCCTTTTGGTTTCGAGAATAACTTATTGGAGCCACGCATCTAATATTTGATCAAACTACCTCCCTTGATTTGAAGTAGTAGCAACGAAGTCAACATTGACTTTGTTGTTGCTCCGTTGGATCGAGGGAGGTTTGCTCCAAGATTAAAAGGCTCTAATAAATTATTCTCTACTAAACAAGGCCAACCACATGAAGGAATATTCTCTTATGGTCCCTCGCCCCCCTCACATCACTCTCAATTCCCCAATACCCAACATATAAATCTATTGAAATATTTACATAAAAAACAAACATATATACATACCAATATTCACAACTATTTACAATGAAATAAAATGTTTCCTTGATGCATTTGGAGTGAGCTCAATTATCCTAAGAACAAAGTAACAACTATTCTATAACATCATACACTACACCAAAGCACTTAACATCTAAAAACTAGAGAATGGAAATTTATGTGAAAAGAGGATTTATTCTATTCTATCATATGACTTGGTTGGAGTATTAAAATGTACCTATAAACATCATAGAACTCATCCCACTTTGATATATAAGTGAAAACATGTTATTTTTCCAATATTTAATCATAAACTCACTCAAAATACTAAAATTAATGTTTTGGAAAATAATAGTTCTAAACTCATATGTAATCATGAAAATGGTTTTAATGTAAGGTTGCGGGAAAGTGAAATATGGTGAAAAGTGAAGTAAAAGGTTGGTAAAAGAACGACATTTTGGTGACCCAACAAGTAAAAAAAAAGTATTTCATAGAAAAAATATTTTATATTAAACAGTTATTAAAATATTCATGTACATCATCATTTAGTACTTTTATCCAGCCTCTTCTTCTTATCTCTATAGTTCCTAATCATTTCATCAATATCTACGTCTTCGTTCTATGGGTGCTCTTCAAAATCTGATTGTGATTGTGTCCTCTTATGTAGAGAACACCTAGTCACAAGGTACTCACGGGGTTATGGAGGCCGTTGCGATGAGGCATCACCTACAAATTGTTGGAAGATTGGTTGGTTGGAAGATTATTATTGATGTCAACTCTAGTCATGGGTTTCAGACTGCAAGATTGATGAAGGTATTTGGACATGAAGGAAAATGCACATGCATATACAACACCCATGGATGGATGGTATACATCATGTTGTTTCCGTTGGTATGTGGCACGTCACGTGGATCCTCATGGTTGAGGAGAAATGAATTTTTGAAGATGACAAAGTGAATTGAAGAAGGAAGTACATGTAGGCCCTGAAGATAATTAAAGAAAAGAATTACA
>JASDQU010108494.1:151729-174369 GCA_032191745.1 Picea mariana | reverse complement strand
TCTCTCTCTTCACCAAATGCAGCTTCGAAACTTGTCACTCAATGAACAAGTCAGTGTGTGTCTAAATGAGGCGCTAGCCTCCTTATTTATACAATGCTGGCATGTGTGGAAGTGTCTTTTCACTGTCAAGGCCGACTTCTCAATTTGGGTGGTTAAAACCACCTTTAATATATTATGTGGCCGACTTCTTATTATGCCTATTACAATTATGTTTTGACCAATCCGCAAAAGGGGATTAGGTCTTTTACAACAGTCGACATGATCAATCCACAATAGGGGATTGATATAATGAATAATACCACAATAATAATTAGAATACACTTTGCAGTTACATTATTTCAACACTCCCCCTTAACAAGAAGGGTATTCTATAACAACATCAGGCGAGAGAGAGGATATCATCATCAACAACATCAGGTGGGTGAGAGGACATCATCATCAATATCATCTTGGAACACTGACTAGCATATCTATAAATCATCGAAATTTTTTCTCATCATCAACACAACACAGAGGTTGGAGCATCATCAACACAGCATGGAGATGGAGTAGCATCATCATCCTCATCGGTATGAGGCTAAGGTAACAACATCATCATCTTCAGTATTAAAGCTGAAATAATATCATCATCATCATCTTCAGCAAGGACTCAGGAGATGAAGTGGCATCATCATCATCATCTTCAGCAAGGACTCAGGAGATGAAGTGGCATCATCATCATCATCTTCAGCAAGAGGCTAAAGTAGCATCATCATCATCAACTGCATCGACATGGATTAGTATAACACTAATACATCCTCATCATCAATAACAACACAAGGCTGATACAACATCAAAAGAAGCAATATCACAGCACAAACGCTAGAAAGACATCATCACAGCAATTAAGTTGGCACATCATCACACAGCAATTAAGCTGGAAACACAATATTGGATTGGCTTTACGTCACAGCTATCAATATGGAAGCACAGTACTCAACTTGTTTTTCATCATAGCAATCAAGTTGGAAGCATGGTACTCGTCTTGCTTTTCGTCACAGCAATTAAGATGGAATCATGGTACTCGTCTTGTTTTTCGTCATAGCAATAAATCTAGAAGCATGGTACTCGTCTTGCTTTTCATCGCAGCAATAAATCTAGAAGCATGGTACTCGTCTTGATTTTTGTCACAGCAATAAAGCTGTAAGCATGGTACTTGTCTTGCTTTTCATCACAGCAATAAAGTTGGAAGCATGGTACTCGTCTTCCTTTTCGTCACAGCAATAAAGCTGGAAGCATGGTACTAGACTAGCTTTACATCATAGCAATTAAGCTGGAAGCACAGTGCTAGACATATATCTTGGAAGATTGTTTGTTGTCATTGATGTCAACCCTAGTCATTGGTTTTGGACCGCAATATTGATGAAGGTATTTGGACATGAAGGACAATGCACATGCAGATACAACACCCATGGATGGATAGTATACATCATGTTTTTTCCAGTGGTATGTGTCACGTCACATGGATCCTCGTGGTTGAGGTGAAATGATTTTTTGAAGATGACAAAGTGAATTGAAGAAGGAAGTACATGTAGGCCCTGAAGATAATTAAAGAAAAGAATTACAAAATAATAAAGTGTCAGATCGGCCCTAATGTTAAAAGGAAGGGACATAAATGGTATAATTAAATATCATTATACATTCATTTAAAACACAAGTCAAATTTCAGAGGAAATCAGAAGTAAAGAAGGTCAGATTTCAAGGGAGGATGAAGTCTTTTGGTGATGTGTTCTAAGGTGTTCCAGGTAAAATAGTCATAACTTCTTCAAAGAGAATCCAAATGAAGTGGGACAAATTTCATTGGTGTTGATGGGCGAAATTGATCGCTCGTCAACTGGAGGAGTGAATCCGGTCCGGGGTTGTCTAAATAACCCAAGCCGTTTGGATTAATCCACTCCGACGGGTTTAGCAGCTTCGTTGATCGATCTAAGTCCTAGGAAAGTGAAAAAACTAAACTAAAGAAACTAACTAAGTAAAAAACAGTTGTTGCAAACTATATACAAGTCTAATATATATTCACAGTTCGCTAATTAATATTAGTGAAATAGTAATCCTACTCATTAAATATGCATTGTATTGATATGATTAAATCTCTGTTATCTATACAGTATTCACAAAATGCAAATTTTGATCGAAATCTGCAAAATCATATATGAATTGTCTTATGACAGCGAAGCTAGTATTTTTTTTTTTTTTTTATAACTTTTATGAAAAATAAATGAAATGACAGCTATCTAACTAAGCAATAAAAATAACAATCTATACTGTGTATCTAAACTACAGAAAATTATTATATTAATTAAACTATTAAAATGAAAATAGCAAGCTGACCTGAAATTATCATCTCCTACTCATCCTGTACATAGCATCTGCGTTCACTGTTTGATGAGGCCAACCCGCACCAGATTTTCCAATACTTCACGTAAACACAAAGCAACAATGCTTTTGAATGCTAACGATAGAACATGTAAAGGATGTAGCAACAGCAATTTTATAATTTACAAATGATTACATTAAGATAAATCTCACTGCAAAGATTTGTATATAACTGCTCATTTAACAAAGAAGATTAACCTTATGTTCATTAAATTGAAACAGGATAATTGTTGTATGTAAAATGAGAGACATCAAATATGGACACTATTTAAATCCCATCACGTCAACCTGTAACAAATTATGATATCTAAAGTAGTCAAAAATTTGATTACAAATTGAAATGAACAAAAACTTGAACAAAAGTATGATATATTGAAGCTAAAGCCGTACAAACATCTACTTTCATTTGAGTTTGAATAATCATCAATCCATAGTCTCTGCTCCCAAGCAGCGATGATCTCTGTTTACAAAAATAATACATATATAAAGGCTACAGGATCAAAACATTCCCTGTGGAAATTATCAAATCTGTTCCAAAAATCATGGGAAATACAATCTCCCAAATTCCCATTATTATCCAAAACTAACAGCCTAATCTAAAACCATGTAAAGAAATAGCATGTTTAGAGATGCCACTAGTGATCCAATATCCTTCAGAATTTGTGTGTACCTTAAAATGCACAAAAATACATGATTTCAGATTGCATTTTAGTTAAAAAATCAACAAATTTGAATTTTAGTAACTAGCTTACAGAATCTCACGATTCTGTAGCTAGTTATTATTATAAACAGAATCGTGTTTTATTCATTCAATCAAAACAGAAATGGATGCGATTTGAGCCAACAAATCCTATATGCTAATTCAACACAAACAAAATCATTTTATGATCACTCTTGAAATACCATACCTCGGTTTCAGGGATTTGATTTGATCAAGTTATTTTTGAATTGACAATGGCAGTGGTTGCCTCCACGTTTTTTAAAGACCACAGAGCCTGTGGATGTATAACTTGTTGACAGACTTCTTGAAAATCTTTGGATTGATCAAGGGTTTACAGAAGGCTGAGGCACAAGGTTGGACGAGTGAGAGGGGTTCTGAGGCACAGGCCTAGAGAAGTCACAAATGTTTCAACACTTGCAACCAGATCAAAACGCACCTTTCAGCCACAGAGAAAATCTGAGATTTGACCTCTAAAAGACGAACTATATCTCTATAATGACCCAATTTCTGAGGAAACCGCCCACAATTAAGGTAAAAGGGCTCATTTCGGTTCTAGGATTTCAAGGGTTTGATCTAATTCAAAACCGTTTTCTCAGAATCGCTCACGCAAAAACGTGTCTCTAGGAGGCAATTACGGGGTGAGCCTAAGAAGTCTTCTCTGGCACTATCAAACAATAACAAAGTCTGGACACTGTTGGGTTCAATTCTCACTACAGGAGCCATGGCTAACAACAAGAAATCAACAGGGTATTCAGCGATAGGGTTTGACAGAAAAGAAACAGAGCCATTTGCCCTGAGCTTCCCCACACAATGCAAAGGCAGCAAGGGTGGAGCGTTAATGCTATGCGTGCAAGGATAGTGGTGTAGTTCGCGGCTATGCAAACAAATCATATCTGGTTGTACTTGGAATGACACCTCGGTACATAAAAATCATAACCATTGAAAACCATGATATACATATCCAAAAATCGATCTGAATGTTAAATAAACAATGGCATTTGCACGATTTAAAAAGAAACACCAATATGTCGAATAAACCAATGCATCAACAATTTCATCAAAGACACCAATATGTCAAATAACCATTGCATCAACGATTTTATCAAAGACACCAATATGTCAAATAACCATTGCATCAACAAATTTATAAATCGAAACCTTATTAACAATAGTTAAATGCAAAGTGAGTGGTGGTTTGGTACATATGAAATCAAGGTGTGTTTGAGACCAAGGATTGGTAACCAGGTTCAAATAGGTTCATGATAAACCAAATGATCATTAATCCTTTGACGTAATCAACATGAATTCTAACTGTGGGTTTTCACGCTTGCAGTCGTGAAAACGAAAACAAGAAGCAGGCATGCAAAAAGCGAAGAATGATGATGTCATTTAAAAAGTTGCGACGATTGATGAAGGTTTAAAAACCCTGTGTGGGCAGCTTGTAAAAAATATAGAGATTAATATGGCTGCCAACAATTGGAAAGAGTACTTCATGTAGCTTCTTGTGTGTGAGTTTTAGAATTGAAGTTAAATATTGAGCGTGGGGAGTTCCGTACAAGTTCACTCTCCTGAATAAACCAGAATTGAATAAAGTCTATCATTCTTTATATAACTTCTTTTTGGGGAGGATTCAAGGAGTGAAACTTGGATAAGTCTCAGAGAATACATTGAGTAATATTATCTATAGGATCAAAGTATTCCAAGAATTGAAGAATTGCAAAAATTGAAGAAGTCTCAAGAAGCATTATCGGATTCTATGTGATGGTTGGTTGATGTTCATGATTTAATGTAAAGTTTTATTATCTCTCATATATTATTGGGTGGAAGGAAGGGGCAAGAATGGAGAGTTAAACCCTCTATTGATATTCGAGGATTGTATCTTCCTCTTGGAGGTTTATCTCTCCCTTTACATTTGGAATTTGTAGATACCTTTGGAAGTCATTACTTCCCTTGAACAATAACTATTGATTATTTCTCATATATTGTGCATGGTGTATTGTGGTGTATTGGTGTAACTCTTATACTATTTTTCATTGTTCATTGGATATAATTGAATGGCTTGAGTATAAGTTGAAAAGGTTTGTAAATTGTACTTGATATTGATTCACCCCCCTCTCAGTATTAACAATTGGTATCAGAGCAGGATGCCTTCAGAATATCTTAGCCACTGGAAGGAAACTCCTGAGCAGAGATGGATGACCATGAGCACATTTCAAATGGGATTCAATAATTTGATGGAAGAAATTATGCATACTGGAGTGATAGAGTGAAAACTTACCTAATGGCTTTGGGAGTAGACATTTGGTACTCAGTTGTAAATGGCTATGTAATCCCAAATAATGCTCCAACCGATCCAAATGAGAAGAAGCTTATGAGTTGTAATTCAAAAGCCAGACATGTTATTCTAGAAGCATTGGCACCAACCATTTCTAGCAAAGTGATGGGTTGCAGCACTGCTAAGGAGGTATGGGACAAACTCAAGAGACTCTATGAAGATGATCCAAAATTTAAGCAGGTCAAGCTTCAACGACATAAAGTAGAATTTGAAAATTTGAAGATGAATGAAAAGGAAGATATTGCAACCTATTTTCTTAGAGTTGATGAAGTTGTTAATTCTATCAGAGGATTAGGTGAAGAGATCGATGAATCATTGGTTGTACAAAAAGTGTTGAGATCACTTCTCTTGAAGTATGATGCTAAGGCCTCCACCATTCAAGAAAATAGGGACTTGACCAAAATGACAATGGATTAATTACATGGGTTTCTTACAACATATGAAATGAGAACAGGTACAAAAAGTGACCAGTCAAACAATGAATAGCCTTTAAAGCCATAAAGAAGACGAAAGACAAGGATAACAACCTTGATGAAGAAATAGCAAATTTCGTAAAAAGGTTCCAGAAGGGAAGTAGGAGATACAAAGGTAAGTCTCCTATAACATGCTTTAACTGTGGTAGAATAGGACATATTGTTGAAAACTGCTACTATAAAAAGAGAACTCTCAACAATAAAAAGAGCTTCTACTCCAAGAAGGATGACATCTCCTCAGATGAGAGTGATGAAGAAGATAATGATGGAGGAGAAGTCCTCTTCATAACCCAAGAAACCCAAGATGATGATCACAAGAATTCTAAAGAAGAAGAAATCATTTGTGAAGAAGATTCAGATGAAGAAACACACCTTGATTCCTTTTGGGGTTACAAAGATAATGCAGAGAGTGAACAAGAAGATTAGAATCTTGAAAAGTTGAAGTATGTTGAAACTGAAAGTAGCAAGCTTAGAAACACAAACATAATACTAAAAGGTGAATTGAGTAGTTGTGAAGAAGATAATTACAAGCTTGAAAAGACCATCAATAGATTGAAGAAACAATTAGAAGATTATGAGAAAATAAAAGAAGAATTGGATCACACAAAAGGGGAGCTGCTATTGACAACAGAAAAGTTAAATAATTTTGAAAAAAGCATTGAACAATTATATTAGATCCTTAGCAGTCAAATATCAACAAGATAGAAGACTAGAATTCAGAAGGAATGAGACATCAAGAAGATCATCTCCCATTAGGTGTGAAAGCAATCATTATGAAGGAAACTATAGAAGAATAGATCGTGAACCCAGATTAACCACACCACAAAGAAGATCACTTACGCCCAAGTATCAAAATTTATTTCTTGGACATTGTTATACTTGTGGAAATTTTGGACACAAGGCAATCAATTCTAGAATCAATGAAAGGAATAACTATGCAAGCTACATGAATGGTGAAAATAGTAGATATGGAACTTTTTGTAGACCTGTCAACATAAATTATAATCCATTTGACCCATTAATGGATCAAAATATTGTATGTTACAAGTGCAATAATCTTGGTCACAAAGCACGAGATTGCAGATATATGAAGGAAGATAATCATATGCCAAATGTCTTCATACCAACTACTACATGGAAAAGGCAAGAAATTCCACACAATGAAAATTGTCGAACATCATTGGTCGCTAAAGAATGCAAAGAAGAAGATGAATGGTTCATAGACAGTGGGTGCTCATCTCATATGACCAGAGATCAAAGCAAATTTGTCAGCTTAAAGAAAAAGGGTGGAAATGTTGCATTTGGATATGAATCACCTACCAAAATACTTGGAAGAGGAACTATAAAGCTTGGAAGTGAAAATGTAAAAGCAGGAAAAGTCCTATTGGTTGAAGATCTGAAGCATAATATCCTCAGTGTCAGCAAAATATGTGATCAAGGATACACTATTACGTTTGACTCCCGAAAAAGTAAAATCAGAGAAAATAACTCAAGAAGATTGGTTGCAACTGCAACAAGAAGACCGAACAACATATACATCCTAGACATGAAAAAGAGAGAGAAGACAGAAGCCACACAAATGGATTACAAGGAAGAAAATGTCTCAAAGACCAAAAATAAGGATGAAGTATTATTGAGTGCCACATGTTCAAGGGGAGCAACCCCAAAGAAGAAGGTTACCATTTTCCATTAAACGCAGAGGGAGAAACCCTACCCTTTTCCATTGATGTCAAAGGGGGAGAGAAATTGGGATCATCATGATAGGGGGAGCATGATTGTTGCCATCAATGAAAAAGGGGGAGATTGTTGGAAGATTGGTTGTTGTCATTGATGTCAACCTTAGTCATTGGTTTTGGACCACAAGATTGATGAATATATTTGGACATGAAGAAAAATGCACGGGAAGATACAACATCCATGGATGGATAGTATACATCATGTTTTTTCCAGTGGTATGTAGCACATCACGTGGATCCTCATGGTTGAGGAGAAATGAATTTTTGAAGATAACAAAGTGAATTGAAGAAGGAAGTACATGTACACCCTGAAGATAATTAAAGAAAAGAATTACAAAATAAGAAAGTGTCAGATCGGCCCTAATGTTAAAAGGAAGTGACATAAATGGTATAAATAAATATCATTATACATTCATTTAAAACACAAGTCAAATTTCAAAGGAAATCAGAAGTAAAGAAGGCCGGATTTGAAGGGAGGATGAAGTATTTTGGTGATGTGTTCTAAGGTGTTCTCGGTAAAACAGTCATAACTTCTTCTTAGAGAATCCAAATGAAGTGGGACCAATTTCATTGGAAAGAGTACGGAATGTAGTTTCTTGTGTGGGATTTTTAGAATCTGATGTTAAATATTGAGTGTGGGGAATTATGTAAAAGTTCGATCTCCTGAATAAACCAGAATTGAATAAAGTTTACCATTCTTTATATAACTTCTTTTTGGGGAGGATTCAAGGAGTGAAACTTGGAAAAGTTTTAGATAATACATTGAGTAAAATTATCTATAGGATCAGAGTGTTCCAAGAATTAAAGAATTGCAGAAATTGAAGAAGTCTCAGGAAGCATTATCAATTTCTATGTGATGGTTGGTTGATGGTCATGATTTAATGTAAATTTTTATTATCTCTCATATATTCTTGGGTGGAAGGAAGGGGCAAGGATGGAGAGTTAAACCCTCTCTTGATATTGGAGGATTTATCTTCCTCTTGGAGTTTTATCCCTCCCTTTACAATTGGAAGTTGTAGCTACCTTTGGAATTCATTACTTCCCTTGAACAATAACTATTGATTATTTCTCATATATTATGCATGGTGTATTGTGGTGTATTGGTGTAACTCTTATACTATTGTTCATTTATCATTGGATATAATTGAATGGATTAAGTATAAGTTGAAAAGGTTTGTAAATTGTACTTGATATTGATTCACCCCCCTCTCAGTATCAACAATTGGTATCAGAGCAGGTTGCCTTTAGAACAATTTAACCACTGGAAGGAAAATCCTGAGCAGCGATGGATGGCCATGAGCACATTTCAAATGGGATTCAAAAATTTGATGGAATAAATTATGCATGCTAGAGGGATAGAGTGAAAACTTACCTAACGGCTTTGGGAGTAGACATTTGGTACTCAGTTGTAAATGGCTATGTAATCCCAAATAATGTTCCAACCGACCCAAATGAGAAGAAGCTTATGAGTTGTAATTCAAAAGCCAGACATGTTATTCTAACAACATTGGCACCAACCATTGCTAGAAAAGTGATGGGCTGCAGCACTACTAAGGAGGTATGGGACAAACTCAAGAGCATCTACGAAGATGATCCAAAAGTTAAGAAGGTCAAGCTTCAACGACATAGAGAAGAATTTAAAATTTTGAAGATGAATGAAAAGGAAGATATTGCAACCTATTTTCTTAGAGTTGATGAAGTTGTTAATTCTATCAGAGGATTAGGTGAAGATCTCGATGAATCCTTGGTTGTATAAGAAGTGTTGATATCACTTCTCTTGAAGCATGATACTAAGGTATCCTCCATTGAAGAAACTAGGGACTTGACCAAAATCAAAATGGATGAATTACATGGGTCTCTTACAACATATGAAATGAGAACAGGTACAGAAAGTGACCAGTCAAACAATGAAGCAGTCTTTAAATCCATAAAGAAGACAAATGACAAGGATAATGACCTTGATGAAGAAATAACAAATTTCGTAAGAAGGTTCCAGAAGGGAAGTGGAATATACAAAGGTAAGTCTCCTCTCAAATGCTTTAACTGTGGTAGAATAGAACATATTGTTGAAAACTACTACTATAAAAAGAGAAGTCTCAGCAATAAAAAGAGCTTCTACTCCAAGGATGATGACATCTCCTCATATGAGAGTGATGAAGAAGATAATGATGGAGGATAAGTTCTCTTCATAACCCAAGAAACCCAGGATGATGATCACAAGAATTATAAAGAAGAAGAAATGATTTGTGAAAAAAAATCAGATGAAGAAACCAACCTTGATTCATTTTGGGATTACAAAGACAATGCAGAGAGTGAACAAGAAGATGAGAATCTTGAAAAGTTGAAGCATGTTGAAACTGAAAATAGCAAGCTTAGAAACACAAACATAATACTAAAAGGTGAATTGAGTAGTTGTGAAGAAAAGAATTACAAGCTTGAAAAGAACATTAATAGCTTGAAGAAACAATGAGAAGATTATGAGAAACTGAAAGCAGAATTGGATCACACAAAAGGGGAGCTACTATTGACAACAGAAAAGTTGAAGAAGTTCGAAAACAACACTGGAAAATTAGATGAGATCCTTAGAAGTCAAAGATCTCCAAACGACAAGACTGGAATAGGATACAATTATAGTTTGAAGACGACAAAACAAGAGAAGGAAGTTGAAAATGATGAAACCAACACTCAAGAACAAGTTGAAGAACAAGATAGAAGACTAGAATTCAAAAATAATGAGACATCAAGAAGATCCTCTCCCATCAGGTATGAAAGAAATCATTATGAAGGAAACTACAGAAAAATAGATTGTGAACCCATATGGACCACACCAAAAAGAAGATCACTTACGCTCATGTATCAAAATTTCTTTCTTGGACATTGTTATACTTATGGAAATTTTGGACACAAGGAATCAATTGTAGAATCAATGAAAGGAATAACTATGCAAGTGACGTGAATGGTGAAAATAGTAGATATGGAAATGTTCGTAGACCTGTCAACATAAATTATAATCCATTCGACCCATTAATGGATCAAAATATTGTATGTTACAAGTGCAATAATCTTGGTCACAAAGCACGAGATTGCAAAGAGATGAAGGAAGATAATCATATGCTAAATGTCTGCATACCAACTACAACATAGAAAAGGAAAGAAATTCCACACAATGAAAATTGTTGAACAACATTGGTCGTTAAAGAATGCAAAGAAGAAGATGAATGGTTCATAGCCAGTGGTTTCTCATCTCATATGACCGGAGATCAAATCAAATTTGTCAGCTTGAAAAAAAAGGGTGGAAATGTTGCATTTGGAGATGACTCATCTACCAAAATACTTGGAAAAGGAACTGTAAAGATTGGAAGTGAAAATGTAAAAGCAAGAAAAGTTCTATTGGTTGAATATCTGAAGCATAATCTCCTCAGTGTCAGCAAAATATGTGATCAATGATACACTCTTACATTTGACTCCCGAAAAAGTAAAATTTGAGAAAATAACTCAGGAATATTGGTTGCAACTACAACAAGAAGACCGAACAACATATACATTCTAGACATGAAGAAAAGAGAGAAGACAAAAACCACACAAAAGGATTCCAAGGAAGAAAAAGTCCCAAAGACCAAAAATAAGGATGAAGTATTATTGAATGCCACATGTTCAGGGGGAGAAGCCCCAAAGAAGAAGGTTACCTTTTGCCATTAAACGCAGGGGGAGAAACCCTACCCTTTTCCATTGATGTCAAAGGGGGAGAGAAATTGGGATCATTATGATAGGGGGAGCATGATTGTTGCTATCAATGACAAAGGCGGAGATTTTTGGAAGATTGGTTGTTGTCATTGATGTCAACCCTAGTCATTGGTTTTGGACCGCAAGATTGATGAAGGTATTTGGACACGAAGGACAATGTGATTGCAGATACAACACTCGTGGATGGATAGTATACATCATGTTTTTTCTAGTGGTATGTGCCACGTCACATGCATCCTCATGGTGGAGGAGAAATGAATTTTTGAAGATGACAAAGTGAATTGAAGAAGGAAGTACATGTAGGCCCTGAAGATAATTAAAGAAAAGAATTACAAAATAAGAAAGTGTCAGATCGGCCCTAATGTTAAAAGGAAGTGACATAAATGGTATAAATAAATATCATTATACATTCATTTAAAACACAAGTCGAAATTCAGAGGAAATCAGAAGTAAAGAAAGATGGATTTCAAAGGAGGATGAAGTCTTTTGGTGATGTGTTCTAAAGTGTTCGGGGTAAAACAGTCATAACTTCTTCATATAGAATCACAATGAAGTGGAACCAATTTCATTGGAAAGAGTACGGCATGTAGTTTCTTTTGTGCAAGTTTCAGAATATGATATTAAATATTGAGCGCGGGGAATTCTGTACAAGTTCGTTCTCCTGAATAAACCAGAATTGAATAAAGTCTACCATTCTTTATATAACTTCTTTTTGGGGAGGATTCAATGAGTGAAACTTGGAGAAGTTTCAGAGAATACATTGGGTAATATTATCTACAGGATCATAGTATTCCAAGAATTGAATAATTGCAGAAATTGAAGAAATCTCAAGAAGCATTATCAGGTTCTATGTGATGGTTGGTTGATGGTCATGATTTAATGTAAAGTTTTATTATCTCTCATATATTATTGGGTGGAAGGAAGGGGCAAGGATGGAAAGTTAAACCCTCTCTTGATATTGGAGGATTGTATCTTCCTCTTGGAGGTTTATCCCTCCCTTTACATTTGAAAGATGTAGTTACCTTTGGAAGTCATTACTTCCCTTGAAAAAAAACTATTGATTATTTCTTGTATATTGTGCATGGTGTATTGTGGTGTATCGGTGTAACTCTTATACTAATGTTCATTTCTCATTGGATATAATTGAATGGCTTAAGTATAAGTTGAAAAGATTTGTAAATTGTACTTGATATTGATTCACCCCCCTCTCAGTATCAAACAATTGGTATCAGAGTAGGTTGTCTTAAGAATAGTTTAACCACTGAAAGGAAAATACTTAGCAGAGATGGATGACCATGAGCACATTTCAAATGGGATTCAAAAATTTGATGGAAGAAATTATGCATACTGGAGTGATAGAGTGAAAACCTACCTAACGTCTTTGGGAGTAGACATTTGGTACTCAGTTGTAAATGGCTATGTAATCCCAAATAATGCTCCAACTGATCCAAATAAGAAGAAGCTTATGAGTTGTAATTCAAAATCCAGACATATTATTCTAGCAGCATTGGCACCAACCATTGCTAGCAAAGTGATGGGTTGCAACACTGCTAAGGAGGTATGGAAAAAACTCAAGAGAATCTACGAATATGATCCAAAAGTTAAGCAGGTCAAGCTTCAACGACATAGAGAAGAATTTGAAAATTTTAAGATGAATGAAAAGGAATATATTGCAACCTATTTTTTTAGAGTTGATGAAGTTGTCAATTCTATCATAGGATTAGGTGAAGAGCTCGATGAATCCTTGGTTGTAAAAAAAGTGTTGAGATCACTTCTCTTGAAGTATGATGTTAAGGTCTCCACCATTGAAGAAAATAGGGACTTGACCAATAAATCTGGAAGCATGGTACTCGTCTTGCTTTTCATCAGAAATGAGACTTTTTGTCTTCAATAGGTAGACATGAGACTTCTTGTCTTCAACCTCAAATCCTTGAGGTTGTTCTATATACACTTCCTCTTCGATGACACAATTTAGGAAAGTTGTCTTCACATCCATCTGGTACAGCTTCCACTTCATCTTAGTTGCAAGAGCTATGATGGTCCTGATCAAAGTGTATCTGGCCACAGGAGCGAATGTCTCTTCATAGTCAATGCCTTCCTTCTAGGAAAATCCACGAGCGACAAATCTTGCTTTATATTTCTCAATATTTCCATCAGCAGCATGTTTTATTTTGAAGAGCCATTTTGATGATACCACATCCTTACTTTTTGGTCTGGGAACTATTTCCCATACATCATTCTTTATTATGGATTGGTATTCCTCTGTCATGGAATCTGCCCATTCCTTATTTTGAATGGCTTCTTCAAAGCAGGTAGGTTCTTCATCTAGTAGATTACACATCAAAGCCGTGTAATTGGAGAATGGCTTTGGTCTTTTCACCTGTCTCGTGGTTCCTTCTAGAACACCATACTTATTTCCATCTTGAATGAGATCTCTTGCCCAAGCAGGCTTTCTTTTATGGGAGAAGGTCATTTGAGGAGGTTCTTGAACTTTTTTTATGTCGTGGTCTTCAGGAGTCTCCTCATCAGGGGAAGTTACGACTTCCCTTATTGGTTCTGTAGCTCTGGGAACTTCCCTCACAGATTCTGTAATCCTGGGATTTACAGGTTCCTCTTCATATACTTCTTCAAGATGGCATCTTCTTGATTTCTTAAGTGTTGCTTCTTCATCAAAGGTCATGTCTCTGCTGATCTCAATGTGGCGGTGACCAGGTATGTAGATTCTGAAGGCCTTGGAGACCTCACAGTATCCCACAAATATTCCCTTCTTTCTGGAGGGTTCCAGTTTGTTTCTTTTCTCTTTTGGTATATGAATAAACACTGGATAGCAAAATATTTTGAGATGGATTACCTCTAGCTTCTTTCTGGTGAACATCTCTTCCGGTGTCTTGATCCCAAGTGCACTATGGGACAATTGGTTTTGCACATAAACAACTGCAATTGCTTCTTCTTCCCATAAGCACATAGGAAAATCTTGATCTTCACAGCTTCCAGCAAGGTTCTGGTCTTCCGTTCAGCTACACCATTTTGTTGGGGATCTTGATCCCAACATCTTTGTAGATATTCATGAACTCTTTTGAGGTATATTCTCCTCCATTATCTGACCTGAGTATCTTAATCTTCCTTACAGAAGGGTTCTCTATCAAGGCTTTGAATTCCTTGATCTTGTTGAACACTTCAAATATATCCAGGTCTTTTACGAGAATAATCATTAATGAATGGTACATAGTATACATACCCATTAATGGAGGATGATGGCATTGGGACACACACATCTGAATGGATGAGTTTTGGGACTCCTTCTGTTTGTTGTCCCTCTTTGGAAATGGGTTCTTGATGTTCTTCCCTTGTGCACATCCATTGCATATGCCTTCATGGTCACCTTTGAGTTTTGGTAAACCTGTGACCGCTTTGCATATGTATGGTAGCACCTTGTAGTTGAAGTGAGCTAATCTTCAATGCCAAGATTCTTCAATGGTGTGGGTCATGGCAGCTTCTGAGTGACCCTATAGCTTATGCAAGTCACCTTTTTCTCTTCCAATGATGATTGCTTCATTTACGGTCTCTCCTTTAGCACGTTGCCTTCTGCAAGCTTCGCTATAGCTTCCTCATGTGACCTAGGAGCAAGGTCAACATAACAACAAGCAAGAATAATATCCTTCTTGATAATATAAAACAATAGCATGAAAAATCATCACAGTAGCTCCTTTAGAGCTATCACTTATAATTTATCTGAAGCAAAGATTAAAGGTAAGGAATACAATACAAAATGAGGTGAACACTCTCATAGTGTTGTGACCAGGCATTCTTCCATGGAAACCTGGAACTAACACACGAGGTTTCTCCTAGAGGAGGTGTAAGTTGTATCAAGCAAAGTATATACCTCTATATGCTCACATGCTATTAGGTATAATACTTTACAAAGACTGTTATCTCAACTATAGTCATCAACTTGTCATGTGTACCTTTGAATCTTGATTAATCAAACTTGGAGCCTTGTCCTCAAAAATGAGTGCTTGCTTTTCTTCCAGGTCTCCTTCACTCAAGTGACGAGTGCTTTATTCAACCTATCTTCTGTACTAAGACAATACACTAACTTGACAAAAGGTTAGGTTAGAGGATAAGCTCTATGATCAACTTTCAATTCTTCTAATAATTTGATCATAACTTCAACATGCAACACTGATAATGTCATGACAAATAGATGTATATCAGAATAATCATACCTGGGTTGCATCATTCCTCTGAATGTGTTGGATCTTGAGATCCTTCTGGATCTATGGCAAGAGATCCATTCTCCTGCAAATACTCTTTAGGGTTTAACCATTAAACATATGTAAGTACATACCTCTGATAGCATTTGCAGGTAGTGGCTCCATTTGGTAGCAGCGATAATAATTACCAACTCTTGAGAAAATTTCAAGGGTGATTGCAACTGGTTCTATGGCTGCAATTGCAACTGGTACTGCAACTGCAGTTGGTTCTGAGACTGCAACTGCAACTACAACTTAGGGTTTTATGAGGAAACCCTAATTTTTCAAACTTCGAATTTTGAAATTCTGATCCAGGGGATAGATGCGCTGAGCTGAGGCGAGTTAGCTGGTGCAGACAGAATTTTGAAAATCCAACTTTTATCCCCTCAAACTTGATCTGTGGATTTTTGGACTTGTGCTTTTGGTTTTCTGGTACTTCTGGTACTCTGGTACTTCTGGTAATTCTGGTACTCTGGTTTTCTGGTACTTTGTGAAACTGGGGTTTCACTTTCCGGGAGATCTAGCCACTGAAAAGGTGTGCTCAAGGTGCCAAAATGATCCTTGGGGGAGGGTGCAACTTTCTAGGTGGTTTTGGAGCTGAAAAGCTTCACTTTTGAAAAACCCTAATTTGCAGGTACTGCAACAGTGACGTTTTTCTCTTGCGAAATATGCTTCCTTCAGGTTGGCTCTGATACCATGTTAATGTTTATGCAATTATTATAGTTCTTTGAATTTCAATAGATAAGAGCATCATAAGAACAAGATCATTGAAAAATACACATTCACAAGAGACACAGCATTTATCCTGGGAAACCCTCTAGGGGAAGAAAACCCAGCAAAAATTTCCTTATCATAAATTGCTAATGCAATGTTCAAGAGATAACTCAAACCAATACAGATAGTCCTCCCCAAAATATGTGCCACTCTTCTTCTCCTCTCTCTAACTGGTAATTGCAACTTGCCTCATACGAAAATGAGCAAGTGAGTTTTGTGTGTTAAAGTGAGGCGCTAGCCTCTCTATATATACTAAACTGGCACATGTAAAGGGGCTTCACTGGCAGGGCTGACCTCTCACTCTGGGTGGGTAAACCCACCTTTAATTTAATTCTGGGTCTCAATAATAACTGTTGGGGCCGACTTCTTATTCTGCCTATTACAATTGTCCGATGACTAATCCGCAAAATGGGATTTGGTCCTAACACAATTAATGACATGATTAATCCACAATGGGGATTAATCCTATGAATAAAATAACAATAAGAATAAGAATACTCTTCGCAGTTACATTATTTCAATAATATGAAATGAGAACAGGTACAGAAAGTGATCAGTGAAACAATGAAGCAGCCTTTAAATCCATAAAGAAGACAAAAGACAAGGATAACGACCTTGATGAAGAAATAGAAAATTTCGTAAGAAGGTTCCAGAAGGGAAGTGGAAGATACAAAGGTAAGTCTCCTCTAAAATTTTTTAACTATGGTAGAATAGGACATATTGTTGAAAACTGCTACTATAAAAAGAAAAGTTTCAACAATAAAAAGAGCTTCTACTCCAAGGATGATGACATATCCTCATATGAGAGTGATGAAGAAGATAATGATGGAGGAGAATTCCTCTTCATAACCTAAGAAACCCAGGATGATGATCACAAGAATTCTAAAGAAACAAACCTTGATTCATTTTGGAGTTACAAAGATAATGCAGAGAGTGAACAAGAAGATGAGAATCTTGAAAAGTTGAAGCATGTTTAAACTGAAAGTAGCAAGCTTAGAAACACAAACATAATACTAAAAGGTGAATTGAGTATTTGTGAAGAAGAAAATTACAAGCTTGAAAAGACCATTAATAGCTTGAATAAACAATTAGAAGATTATGAGAAACTGAAAGCGGAATTGGATCACACAAAAGGGGAGCTACTATTGACAATAGAAAAGTTGAAGAAGTTCGAAAAAAGAACTGAAAAATTAGATGAGATCCTTAGCAGTCAAAGATTTCCAAACGATAAGATAGGACTAGGATACAATGACAGTTTGAAGACAACAAAACAAGAGAAGGAACTTGAAAATGATGAAACCAACACTCCAGAACAAGTTGAACAACAAGATAGAAGACTATAATTCAAAAGGAATGAGACATCAAGAAGATCCTCTCCCATCAGGTATGAAAGAAATCATTATGAAGGAAACTACAGAAGAATAGATCGTGAACTTAGATGGACCACACCACAAAGAATATCACTTACGCCCAGGTATCAAAATTTCTTTCTTGGACATTGTTATAGTTGTGGAAATTTTGGACACAAGGCAATCAATTCTAGAATCAATGAAATGAATAACTATGCAAACTACATGAATGGTATGGAACTTTTCGTAGACCTGTCAACATAAATTATAATCCATTTGACCCATTAATGGATCAAAATATTGTATGTTACAAGTGCAATAATCTTGGTCACAAAGCATGATATTGCAGAGAGATGAAGGAAGATAATCATATGCCAAATGTCTGCATACCAACTACAACATGGAAAAGGCAAGAAACTCCACACAATGAAAATTGTCGAACAACATTGGTTGCTAAAGAATGCAAAGAAGAAGATGAATGGTTCATAGACAGTGGGTGCTCATCTCATATGACCGGAGATCAAATAAAATTTGTCAGCTTGAAGAAAAAGGGTGGAAATGTTGCATTTGCAGATGACTCGTCTACCAAAATACTTGGAAGAGGAACTGTAAATCTTGGAAGTGAAAATGTAAAAGCAGTAAAAGTCCTATTGGTTGAAGATCTGAAGCATAATCTCCTCAGTGTCAGAAAAATATGTGATCAAGGATACTCTCCTTCGTTTGACTCCCGAAAAAGTAAAATCAGAGAAAATAACTCAGGAAGATTGGTTGCAACTACAATAAGAAGACCGAACAACATATACATCCTAGACATGAAGAAGAGAGAGAAGACAGAAGCCACACAAAAGGATTCCAAGCAAGAAAAAGTCCCAAAGACCAAAAATAAAGATGAAGTATTATTGAGTGCCACATGTTCAGGGGGAGCAGCCCCAAAGAACAAGGTTACCTTTTGCCATTAAACGCAGGGGGAGAAACCCTACCCCTTTCCATTGATGTCAAAGGGGGAGATAAATTGGGATCATGATGATAGGGGGAGCATGATTGTTGCCATCAATGACAAAGGGGGAGATTGTTGTAAGATTGGTTGTTGTCATTGATGTCAACTCTAGTCATTGGTTTTGGACCGCAAGATTGATGAAGATATTTGGACATGAAGGACAATGCACATGCAGATACAACACCCATGGATGGATAGTATACATCATGTTTTTTCCAGTGGTATGTGGCATGTCACGTGGATCCTCATGGTTGAGGAGAAATGAATTTTTGAAGATGACAAAGTGAATTGAAGAAGGAAGTACATGTATGCCCCAAAGATAATTAAAGAAAAAAATCACAAAATAAGAAACTGTCAGATTGACCCTAATGTTAAAAGGAAGTGACATAAATGGTATAAATAAATATCATTATACATTCATTTAAAACACAAGTCGAATTTCAGAGGAAATCAGAAGTAAAGAAGGTTGGATTTCAAGGGAGGATGAAGTCTTTTGGTGATGTGTTCTAAGGTGTTCCGGGTAAAATAGCCATAACTTTTTCATAGAGAATCTAAATGAAGTGGGACCAATTTCATTGGAAACAGTACGGCATGTAGTTTCTTGTGTGTTAATTTCAGAATCGGATGTTAAATATTGAGCGCGGGGAATTCTATACAAGTTCATTCTCCTAAATAAACCAGAATTGAATAAAGTCTATCATTATTTATATAACTTCTTTTTGGGGATGATTCAAGGAGTGAAACTTGGAGAAGTTTCAGAGAATACATTGAGTAATATTATCTATAGGATCAAAGTATTCCAAGAATTGAAGAATTGCATAAATTGAAGTATTCTCAGAAAGCATTATCAGGTTCTATGTGATGGTTGGTTGATGGTCATGATTTAATATAAAGTTTTATTATCTCTCATATATACTTGGGTGGAAGGAAGGGGCAAGGATGGAGAGTTAAACCCTCTCTTGATATTGGAGGATTGTATCATCCTCTTGGAGGTTTATCCCTCCCTTTACATTTGGAATTTGTAGCTACCTTTGGAAGTCATTACTTCCATTGAACAATAACTATTGATTATTTCTCATATATTTTGCATGGTGTATTGTGGTGTATTGGTGTAACTCTTATACTAATGTTCATTTCTCATTGGATATAATTGAATGGCTTAAGTATAAGTTGAAAAGGGTTTGTAAATTGTACTTGATACTGATTCACCCCCCTCTCAATATCAACAATTGGTATCAGAGCAGGTTGCCTTCAGAACAGTTTAACCACTGGAAGGAAAATCCTGAGTAGAGATGGATGACCATGAGCACATTTCAAATGGGATTCAAAAATTTGATGGAAGAAATTATGCATACTAGAGTGATAGAGTGAAAACTTACCTAACAGATTTGGGAGTAGACATTTGGCACTCAGTTGTAAATGGCTATGTAATCCCAAATAATGCTCCAACCGATCAAAATGAGAAGAAGCTTATGAGTTGTGATTCAAAAGCCAGACATGTTATTCTAACAGCATTGGCACCAACCATTTCTATAAAAGTGATGGGTTGTAGCACTGCTAAGGAGGTTTGGGACAAACTCAAGAGAATCTACGAAGATGATCCAAAAGTAAGCAAGTCAAGCTTCAACGACATAGAGCAGAATTTGAAAATTTGAAGATAAATGAAAAGGAAGATATTGCAACCTATTTTCTTAGAGTTGATGAAGTTGTTAATTCTATCAGAGGATTAGGTGAAGAGCTCGATGAATCCTTGGTTGTATAAAAAGTGTTGATATCACTTCTCTTGAAGCATGATGCTAAGGTCTCCTCCATTGAAGAAGCTAAGGACTTGACCAAAATCAAAATGGATGAATTACATGAGTCTCTTACAGAATTTGAAATGAGAACAGGTATAGAAAGTGACCAGTCAAACAATGAAGCAGCCTTTAAATCCATAAAGAAGACAAATGACAAGGATAAGGACCTTGATGAAGAAATAGAAAATTTTGTACGAAGGTTCCAGAAGGGAAGTGGAAGATACAAAGTTAAGTCTCCTCTCAAATGATTTAATTGTGATAGAATGGGACATATTGTTGAAAAATGCTACTATAAAAAGAGAAGTCTCAACAATAAAAAGATATTCTACTCCAAGGATGATGACATCTCCTCAGATGAGAGTGATGAAGAAGATAATGATGGAGGAGAAGTCATCTTCATAACCCAAGAAACCCAGGATGATGATCACAATAATTCTAAAGAAGAAGATATCATTTGTGAAGACGATTCAGATGAAGAAACCAACCTTGATTCATTTTGGGGTTACAAAGACAATGCAGAGAGTGAACAAGAAGATGAGAATATTGAAAAGTTGAAGCATGTTGAAACTGAAAATAGCAAGCTTAGAAACACAAACATAATACTAAAAGGTGAATTGAGTAGTTGTGAAGAAGAAAATTACAAGCTTGAAAAGACCATTAATAGCTTGAAGAAACAATTAGAATATTATTAGAAACTGAAAGAAGAAATGGATCACACAAAAGTGGAGCTACTATTGACAACAGAAAAGTTGAAGAAGTTCGAAAAAAACACTGAAAAATTAGATGAGATCCTTAGCAGTCAAAGATCTCCAAACGAAAAGACTGGACTAGGATACAACGATAGTTTGAAGACAACAAAACAAGTGAAGGAAGTTGAAAATGATGAAACCAACACTCCAGAACAAGTTGAACAACAAGATAGAAGAATAGAATTCAGAAGGAATGAGACATCAAGAAGATCCTCTCCCATCAGGTATGAAATCAATCATTATGAAGGAAACTATAGAAGAATAGATCGTGAACCCATATGGACCACACCACAAAGAAGATCACTTACGCCCACGTATCAAAATTTCTTTCTTGGACATTGTTTGTTAAGGTCCTAACCCGCACATAGGTAGATCAATGTATTCGGATGTAATAAAGGTCAATATTAATAAGACCTTTCAATAAAATAGAATAAGGCAGATGTAAGAAGACCTAATAGAAGCTTCTTCTTCTAGAAGGATCTTCCTCTAGATGCTTCTTTTTAGTATAAATAGGAGTCGAGGGTATGAGAACCCTAGCTTGGATATTATTGTAACAGAGAACTGCTCGATTGGAGGTTGCCCCCTAGAAGAGGCCTGTGAACATTGCTATCTGATTCAAAGTGCTATTTCTGTTGCTATTTCGTATATCATTTCTATGTATTGTGAATATTATGATGGATATTTTACTGTTATTCTGTCATTTCTAGCATTTCATTTCTGTTCTGCATATTTTATATATCTGGTATCTTGCAAGTGGTATCAGAGCACTTTCCTTGGCAGAAATTGTGGCTATTTTTTTTTTCAGGGTAGAGACGTATTCCGGCATCTTTAAGCCACAGAGATCTGTCGTTACATGCATAAACCCGCGGTTGAGGGATTCATACATGCAGGAAATACAAGTGGTTCTTAAGCGCACGTTTGCTGGCCACCCTTGTAACCCCTGTTGGTACCCCTTCGAGTGGTAGCGCATCAGACAGCACCTGTGTACGGACCGGCCTAGATTTCTTGAAGCCCTCTGTAGATAAACCTATCGGCCGTCGGACTGCTATAGTGTCACTGAGAACAGCACTCGGAAAGATACTCTCTAGTACCTGGGTAGTCGGGTAGTACGGCTAAGGGTACGGTCTATCCTCCTTGGTTAGTGCCCTGAGATATTGGGCCGAGTACTACTGTTGGACCCCGCACGTATATCAGAGAGCTATAGCACAGGGCAAACCCTTGTCTGTAGAACCCTTGAATACCTAACCCTTGGGGAACATAAACAACAATATAAACAAATTAAACCGGCGAGATCTATT
>JASDQU010108494.1:126488-151629 GCA_032191745.1 Picea mariana | reverse complement strand
GGAGGATCTACTTCAGCCGTCCGGAAAAAGGTTGGTTTATTCTTCTCTTGTGTGCATGTGAAGAAAGGGGTTTCAGATTCGGGTAGAAGGTTAAAAGTTAAGTCTTGAGGGTCATGATCTGCGTATAAGCTTAGATCCCTAGCTTATTAGTCCGTAGGGTAGAATACCCAACAACACCTAGCACCAGGTCACATCAAGCGAGCCAGAGCCGAAGGTAGCGCCCTTTTTTTCCGTCAAAGTCATCTCAACCATCCATTAGGAAAGACACACAGGCGCATTGTGCTAAAGACGCGCGCAGATCTGGCCGACCAGGATCTGCGTGCCCAGATCTATGGACAGGATCCCATTCCAAACCCCCCTTGTCATTCTGCCTTTAGTGGGGGGGGGGTACAAAATGTGCAACGCAAGTCTTAACGATTGGGATTGAGGCGCTTGGATCTGCAGTCAAGGATTGATTCTAGACCCCCCTTTCCATTCTGCCTTTAATAGTGGGGGGGGTTTGGAATGAAGCGGTTTTGTGTGGACCCCTCTAAACCTCTTACCAATTTCCTTCTCTGCTTACCGCTTTAGCCCTCGGTGACATGTGTCCTCCACTCCTCCTCTCTTATTCCCCTGTCACTCCTCCCGTTTCCCTCCTATCTTTCACTACCATACACTTGTCCTCCGCTTTCCTTCATGTCGTGTCCCTTTCCTTTTTTCTCCCCCTTATTTTATGACACCTGTCTCTCCTCCTCCAGGTCACTCCGTTCTAGCGACATTTTCTCCTCCCTAACCAATCTCTTTCCACCACCTGTCTCCTCCGCCTTCCATGTCCTCTTCCCCCTGCACCAACCTTTCTGACTCCCGTGCCAATCCACTTGTGTCCTTTCCATATCCCCGTGACACTTTTTGTTTGGTGCCATAGCCTCCGTCTCTCTGCCAACAGGTGTTTCCACCTCAACAACCGTCATCTCACCTTCAATTTTTGGCGCCATCATCCTCCCTGTCAGAGTCTCATTCAGGTTCGCAGGCCAGACCCTCCTTTTAGGCATCCAAATAAGCTCAAGGTGGCAGAATGCAGAGGTCCCCATGTCTCCCAAGTGCAGGCTTGACTCGAGCCTCTCTGATCCCAAGGAAGCAGTTATTGAGGTAGTTGATGGTGGTTGAACGTCGTCTCCCTCCATAAATAGAAAGCCGAGAAAAGACAAGCACAGAGGTAGAATGTCAGTCCTTTCTTAAAAAGATCGCATCCAAGAGACAACTACATGGGTAGTCTGCCAAACGTATGCATGCACAGCCTGACAAGGAAGCTCCTCCATGTCAAGCATTGATTTCATGAAATGATCGTGTCTCAGACATCCGAGCCAGTCTGAGTATATGTAGGCATTTTTGCAATTTTTGTTGGTATCGTTGGTAGATCTAAGCTCCCTGTTGTAAAGTTTTGATGAAGCACTAGTTTTCCTTGATTATGTATCTGTATGTGAAACTTCTTGTTTAATGACAATCAATTTTCTTACTTCGATCTGGTTTCCATCTAATATTGAAAGAGTTCATGATTGACTGAGTCACATGAAGCATTGTGACAGTGTTATATAAATGTTTTATAGTAATGCTATTATGATTTCTTTTAATGTTCTTGTGATTTGAATACAAGAAGTTCTTGTGTTTAAATTCTTCCTCTTTGGGCTGTTGGAAGCTTGATGCCTACAAAAAACCTTTGTGTTTTCTCACAGAAGTCTTCCTCCTATTCACCCTTATTACAACTCACTGTATGAAGTTAAATTAAGACCTCACTTGTTCATGCATAGCCTTAGTCCAGGATTTTGAGTTAAAACAATATTGTACTGATTTTACTTCCAGTTGATCACCCTTTTTATAAAAAAATCATGACATAAACTGATGGGTATCATGCTTATTCTTGCTGCAATCCAGAAATGACCTTTGGTGCTAACAAAACCAACATTAGAAAGAAATCTAAATCCATGATTCCAGATCAAGTTTTTAAATCGTTGGAATACAACAGATTTGGTTTTTGTCTTAAGTTTTGGATTAAATTTGTGGGTAACAAATTCTAAGTATATATTCACTAACACTGTTAAGAAATACCCCTTGATCTACTTCCATGGTATTTGGTGACTCACTTTGTTTTGGAACTCCTAAGCATAAATGACATGATAGATGTTAACAATTGAATTTGACCATAATACATGGATAATGAACATATCTACACTCAATGATGAACTACATTTTCAATCTTAATCTAACTCTGTCACTTGCTATCTATTGAAATATGGTCATATGACAACTTTTTTTAATTTCTCCTCTAACTTCGATAAAGTAATTTAAATGGTAACATGGCGACTCTGTTGAAATAATGTAACTGCAAAGTGCATTCTAATTATTATTGTTGTATTATTCATTAGATCAATCCCCTATTGCGGATTGATCATGTGGGCTATTGTAAAAGACCAAATCTCGTTTTGCAGATTGGTCAAAACATAATTGTAATAGGTAGAATAAGAAGTTGGCCCCAGAATATATTAAAGGTGGTTTTAACCACCCAAATTGAGAAGTCGGCCCTGCCAGTGAAAAGACACCTCCACATGTGCCAGAGTTGTATAAATAAGGAGGCTAGCACCTCATTTAGACACACACTCACTTGTTCATTGAGAGACAAGTTTTAGAACTACAGTTGGAGAAGAGAGAGAGAGAGAGGTGCATCCTTGGGATATGACTTTCTGTATTTGTTTGAGTTATCTCTTGGCATTGTATTGGCTATCTATAATAAGGAGGTTTTGATGGGTTTTCTCCCCCATGAGGGTTTCCCAGGATAAATGATGTGTCTCTTGTGATTGTGTATTTCTCAGTGATCCTATCTTATGCTATTGTTATCTAGTGAAATGCAAAGAAATCTAATAATATCTTAAACCTTAACATGGTATCAGAGCTAAGTTGAAGAGAGCATCTTTCACAAGAGAAAGTGAAAAACATCATTGTTGTCGTACATGCAAATTAGGGTTTTTTATTGAAGAAGTATTTCATCCCCAAAACCATCTAGAAAAGTGCACCCTTCCTCATGGATCACTTTGGCATCCTTGGCGCAATTTTTCAGTGGTTAGATCTCCCAGAAAGTGAAACCCTGGTTTTCACAAAGTACCAAAAAACCAGAAAACCAGAGTACCAGAAGTACCAGAAGTACTAGAAAACCAAAAGCACTAGTCCAGAAATCTGTTGGTCAAATTTGAGGGGGTAAAAGTTGGATTTCAGAAATCTGACTGCACCAGCTTACTCACCTCAGCTCAATGCATCTATCCCCTGCATCAGAATTTCAAAATTTGAAGTTTGAAAAATTAGGGATTCCTCATAAAACCCTAAGTTGCAGTTGCAGTTGCAGTCTCAGAACCCGTTACAGTATCAATTGCAGTTGCAGTTGCAGTCTTAGTCTCAGAACCAGTTGCAACATTGCATGTCATTATTTTGGTCAGTGTTGCATGTTGTAGCTATGACCATCATTCTAACCTTTGGTCAAAATTTGAGTCAAGGTATTAGATGGATTAAAAGTTGAGATCATAGAGTTTATTCTCTAACCCAACCTTCTGTCAAGATAACATATTGTCTTAGTACATAAGACATGTTGAAGAAAACACTCGTCATCTTGAGTGAAGGAGACTTGGAAGAAAAACAAGAACACTCATTTTTGAGGACAAGGCTCCAGGTTTGATTAATCAAGTTGATAAGATTCAAAGATACACATGACAAATTGATGACTACCCCTTTACAAGTAACCACTACAGTTGAGATAACAGTCTTTGTAATGTATTATACTTGGTAGCATGTGAGAATATAGAAGTAAATACTTAATGTAATCATTTGCCTGATACAACTAACACCTCCTCTAGGAGAAACCTTGTGTGTTAGTTCCAGGTTGCCATGAAGGAATGTTTGATCACAACACTATAAGAGTGTTGACCTCATTTCGTAGTGTATCTCTTACTTTTGATCGTTGCTTCAGACAAGCCACGAATGATAGCTCTAAAGGAGCTACTGTGATGATTATTCGTGCTATTGCTTTATCTATTATTATCAAAAGGATATTATTCTAGCTTGTTGTTTTGTTGACCTTGTTTCAGGTCACAAGTGATAACCCTGAGAAAGCTATAGTGAAGGTTGCAGAAGGAAACATATTATATGAGACATGAAGCAGACGATGTACATGACCATATACAATCATGCAACAAAGAAGATGAAGAAAAAGATATCTCTTGAGATTCAGAGTATCTCATATGAAGATTGATTGAAAGGAGTAAAAGGCTCCAAAGATGACTGAACATTAGAACGGGAAGTAGACCTCGTTTGAAGCCTGAATCAATCTTTCATATTTAGACTTTGTATGCAACACCAAGTATACCCTGTAAGAGATCAACATGGACGTGACCTTTGATGAAGATGCAATGCTCAAGAAATCAAGAAGATGCCAGCGTGAAGAAGTATATGAAGAGGAACTTGTAGCTCCCATAACTATAGAATCAGTGAGGGAGGTTCCCAGAGTTGCAGAACCAATAAGGGAAGTTGTAACTTCCCCTAATGAGGAAATTCTATAAGATCATGAAATAGTAGAATTTCAAGAACCTCCTCAGATAACGATCTCCCATAAGAGAAAGCCTGCTTGGGCTAGGGAGCTTATTCAAGATGGAGAGAAGTATGGTGTTCTCGAAAAAACCACGAGATAGGTGAAGAGACATAAGCCATTCTCCAGTTATATGGCTTTGATGTGTGATCTACTTTGAAGAAGACATTCAGAAGAAAGAATGGGCATATGCCATGACAGAAGAATACCAATCCATAATAAAGAACGATATATGGGAAATAGTTCCCAGACTGAATAGCAAGGATGTGGTATCTTCCAAATGGCTTTTCAAAATAAAACATGCTGTTGATGGAAGTATTGAGAAGCATAAAGAAAGATTTGCCGCTCGTGGATTTTCTCAAAAGGAAGTCATTGACTATGAAGAGACATTCACTCCTGTAGCCAGATACACTTCAATCAGAACCATCATAGCCCTTGCAGCTAAGATGAAGTGGAAGTTACACCAGATGGACGTAAAGACAACTTTCCTAAATGGTGTCATCGAAGAATAAGTGTATATAGAGAAAACTCAAGGATTTGAATTTGAAGACATGAAGTCTCATGTCTGCAAGTTGAAGAAGGCTCTGTACGGATTGAAGCAAGCTCCTAGAGCTTGGTATGGAAGGATATATAGTTTTCTGACGAGCTTGGGATTTACCAAGAGTAAAGCAGATTCTAACCTCTACTTCAAGGTTATGAATGATGAGCCTGTGATATTATTGTTGTATGTCGATGACTTATTCTTAACTAGAGAAGAAAATCTCATCACCGAATGTAAGAAGAGGCTCACTTCATAATTTGAGATGAAAGACCTAGGACTAATGCATTATTTCTTAGGTCTTGAGGTATGGTAGAGTCCGGAGAGGATATTCCTTAACCAAGGGAAGTATGCAGTTGAAATACTGAAGAGATTCAACATGTTAGAGTGCAAGTCCATGAATACACCCATGGAAATGAAGTTGAAGCTACTGGTCGACACTTTGTCAGAATTGATTGATGCCACATTGTATAGACAGATCAGTGGATCGCTGATGTACCTGACAAACACCATACCATATATCCATTTTTCCGTGAACACCTTGAGTCAGTTTCTGGTAGAACCCATACATGTTCACCTAGTTGCTACAAAATATGTGATGAGGTACCTTAAAGGTACATTAGATTGTGGTGTCAGTTATGATGGAGATCATGATTTCACATTGAGTGGGTACACTAATTCAGATTGGGGCTGGAAGTTTCTCTAACAGGAAGAGCACTTCAGGATGCTGTTTTAGTTTGGGATCAACCATGATCTCATGGCAGAGTAGGAAGAAATCTAACATTGCTCTTAGTACAACAGAAACATAATACATTGCTGTGTCTTCTGCCAGCTGCGAAGCTATATGGCTTCGAAATTTGTTGACTGATCTATTTGACCTAGAGATGGAAGTAACCAATATCCTATGTGACAACTAGAGCTACATAAAGATGACAGAGAATCTTGTATTCCACAACAATTCAAAGCACATAGAGATACAATATCATTACATCCCTGACATGGTGCAGAGAGGAACCATAAATCTCCAGTACGTTAGCACGGATGAACATGTTACCGATGTGTTGACCAAGCCTCTATCTCATGTAAAGTTTGAGCACTTTTGATATAAGCTTTGTATAGTCCGAAAGGACCTTTCTCGAAAGGGGTAGTAGTGTTGTGATGAGATATATCTAGTAATGCGCTTCTAGCCTCACCGCTGTGACATAAATCCAGTCTAGTTGTTGTGTTGAGATGTGCCTAGTACTGTGCTTCCAGCTTAACCGCTGTGACATAAAGCCAGTATAGTTGTTGTGTTGAGATGTGTCTAGTACTGTGCTTCTAGATTAACCTCTATGACGTAAATCAAGTCTAGTTGTTGTGTTGAGATATGCCTAGTACTGTACTTCCAGCCTAACCGCTCTGACGTAAAGCAAGTCTAGTTGCTGTGTTGAGATATTGTTTATACTGAGAGGGGGGTGAATTAGTATCAAGTAAAATTTACAAACCTTTTCAACTTATACTTAAGACATTCAATTATATCCAATGAGCAATGAAAAATAGTATAAGAGTTACACAAATACACCACAATACACCACGCACAATATATGAGAAATAATCAATAGTTATTGTTCAAGGAAAGTAATGACTTCCAAAGGTAGCTACAACTTCCAAATGTAAAGGGAGGGATAAACCTCCAAGAGGAAGATACAATCCTCCAATATTAAGAGAGGGTTTAAATCTCCATCCTTGCCCCTTCCCTCCTCCCAAGAATAAATGAGAGATAATAAAACTTTACATTAAATCATGACCATCAACCAACCATCACATAGAACCTGATAATGCTTCCCAAGACTTCTTCAATTTCTGCAATTCTTCAATTCTTGGAATACTTTGATCCTGTAGATAATATTACTCAATGTATTCTTTGAAACTTCTCCAAGTTTCACTCCTTGAATCCTCCCTAAAAATAAGATATATAAAGAATGATAGACTTTATTCAATTCCGGTTTATTTAGGAGAACAAACTTGTACATAATTACCCATGCTCAATATTTAACATCAAATTCTAAAACTCACACACAAGAAACTAGAGGCCGTACTCTTTCCAATGAAATTGGTACCACTTCATTTGGATTCACTATGAAGAAGTTATGAATGTTTAACTCGGAACACCTTAGAACACATCACCAAAAGACTTCATCCTCCCTTGAAATCCGACCTTCTTTACTTCTGATTTCCTCTGAAATTTGACTTGTGTTTTAAATGAATGTATAATGATATTTATTTATACCATTTATGTCACTTCCTTTTAACATTAGGTCTAATCTGACACTTTCTTATTTTGTAATTCTTTTCTTTAATTATCTTCAAGGCGTACATGTACTTCCTTCTTCAATTCACTTTGTCATCTTCAAAAATTCATTTCTCCTCAACCATGAGGATCCATGTGACGTGCCACATACCACTGGAAAAAACATGATGTATACTATCCATCCATGGGTGTTGTATCTGCATGTGCATTGTCCTTCATGTCCAAATACCTTCATCAATCTTGCGGTCCAAAACCAATGACTAGGGTTGACATCAATGACAACAACCAATCTTCCAACAATCTCCCCCTTTTTCATTGATGGAAACAATCATGCTTCCCCTATCATCCTGATCCTAATTTCTCCCCCCCTTTGACATTAGTGGAAAAGGGTAGGGTCTCTCCCCCTGCGTTTAATGGAAAAAGGTAACCTTCTTCTTTGGGGCTACTCCCCCTAAACATGTGGCACTCAATAATACTTCATCCTTATTTTTGGTCTTTGGGACATTTCGATGCAGCCGCACCCACAGACACGCCCACTCACACTGGATCTTCTCTTCTTTCGGCCCCGAAGAACTCCAAGGTTCTTCTATTTCCCTATCAGGAAATCCACACCCACAGATCTCCTTGCGTGACTTCCCTCCTTTTACTTATTGGGAAATCAGAACTCGCGACTTCGCGAGTCTAATGTCGATCACTGGGCTCTCGAATCCCCGAGACCCAATGGCTAGTCAACGCTGATCTTACCTTACCCTGTCGGGACTTCCACTCTATCGCGATTTCACTACTTGCAATATTGAACTCTTTGGTTCCCCGACTCCCGATACCCGATGCACCAAAATTTCAATGCGCACATGCGGGTTGACCTTTCCACTTCCCATCACTTCTATCAGGATTTCGGGGTTCGCGGGATCGCGAATCTTGATGTTCTATGTTTTGGGACTTTACTTTCCCTGAACGCCGATATGGCGTGCCACCTGTCCTCCACTAACTTCCTGTGGCCCCACACAAATCCCACTAGTCGTCGGGATATCGCGTATCGTGATTTCGTGATTCCTGTTGCCAAATCTTCGACTCTTCACTCACGAAATCCCGATAGGAGATTTCGCGATTAATCTGACGCTCCTGGCTGGCTTGGATCAACGGCTCTGCCCCTCCTAAACTTAAACCTTCTGACATTCTTTCCATAACCTCCTTGCACCTCCACAAGATCTAACGGCCCTCGGAACTTCGTGAAATCTCCTCGGAGGATTTCGACTGTCCGTTCTTCCCTTCGTAATCCACCGAATGACGAAGTGTTCCTCTGCGGAACCCGTCCACTTGCGCATAACTTTCTATACTCCTTACAAGCCTTTCAAACACAACTTGTCTACACTGTCCTTCGAAAAACTCGAAGGCCTATCCTTCCTGAGCTTTCCCTCGACTTTCAAGTCCTTCAGGAAAGAAACTTTGCATGCACTCCTTGCGGCAACCCTTCAACACGTCCAAGTGATGAAGTCACTCGACTCTGCGTCCACCTGTAGCAGCAGTCTTACAGCTCTCGCTCAGGTTCGCAACCCTGAACTTCACCTGGCCTATGCACTCCTTGCACGGCTCCTATGCCCAACTGCACCTTCCGGGATGAATGAGAACAAAAGCTGTCTCTATATGAACTCTCTGTCAACGCACTCCGTGCGGACAATTCAACTGCACTCCTTGAAGGAATCTTCTGGCTCAGATAGAGAAACAATTGAAACTCATTCCTTCACCCTTTCAGATTTCAATTCAACCATGAAATCATATACACAGCATATAAAAGCAAATGTATAATAGGAAGCAAACATTCATGAGCATATTAATATCAATACACAGAGAACGACACAAACCATGAATTTGAATCAGAATTCTTCTATTTATTCAAATGTCTGTACATGGGTGTTCATTACACAGTTCTCTGCTTGCTCTTTTTCCTGAATGCTTCATCTATTCCTGAATTCAATAATGTTACAATGTACAATGAGGGTGTCTATATCCCGTTTCCCTCTTGTGCTCTAAAGCTATCAATCTAGAATTAAATTTCTATCTACCTGCATTAACTATTTTAAATGTCGTCTATCTACTAAAGGACGAGAGCTTATCCACTCAAGGTCCATTACAATATACAAGTGCGCCTCATTAAATTTTCACATTAATGTTCGCACAACAGTTTCAAGGTGAAATCCAAAAAGAAATTTGCTGGCTTGTCCAGCTGTCCTCCGCTTCCATGCTGGCTCGCTTGATGTGTCGGCGATGCTCCTGCATCATACTCCTCGGCTTAAAAATTTTCATGGGCTCCTGTCCATGAGCTCCTGCACGGTCTGTCCATGCTTCTGTATTCCCGCTTCATTTTCCCAGCTGGCATTTTCAACTGGATGGTTCTTCCATTTGACAAGATACTCGAAGTATTGCTTCCGCCTGGTCTTCTTGCTCACCCTCTTGTCCAGTATGCACTCCATTTGCAGCTTCTCTGCAACTGGCAATTGTTTCATCCACTGGATCACTGGCTACTCTGTTCTAGTGTATGTTTCTCCAACCCTGTATGGGTATAAATCTGCGACATTGAATATCAGAGATATTCCGATTCCATCGGGTAACTCGATCTCATAAGCATTTTCCCCGAATTTTCTCAAGACCTTGCATGGTCCGATTTTCTTCATCTTTAACTTGTTGTATGTTCCTCTCGGGAACCTTCCTTTCCTCAAATGTGCCAGAAATAGATCACCAACATCAAACTGAAGTTGTCTCTTTCGCTGATCGGCTCTGCGTTGATACTCCTGGTTTGAACTTTGCAATCACTTCTTCACCTGACTGTGAAGTTCTTTCATCGCCTCAACGAACTCTTCTACACTAGAGCTGCTAGTAGCAGTCTGTTCTGAATCTCTCAGTTCAGAAAATCCTCTCGGCTGCATCCCATATAAAATATGAAATGGACTTTTTCCTGTACTCCGATTCACTGATTCATTGTACGCAAACTCTGCCTGTGGCAATATACTGTCCCATTGGCTATGGTGCTCTATCACCAAGCTTCTCAGCAAGTCTCCCAAACTTCTGTTGACCACTTTTGTTTGTCCATCTGTCTGAGGATGATAAGCTGAACTAAACATCAAATTAGTCCCCATCTTCTTCCATAAGGTCCTCCAAAAATTCCCTATGAATTTAGTGTCTTTGTCCGAAACTATGCTTTTCGGCAACCCATGAAGTCGAATGACCTCTTTGAAGAATAGATTTGCGATGTGAGTCGCATTGCTGGTCTTCTGGCATGGGATGAATTGTGCCATTTTAGAAAACCTATCCACTACCACAAAGACTGAATCAACACCTCTTTGTGTCTTCGGTAACCCCAATACAAAATCCATGCTAATCGCCTCCCATGGCCTATCTGGTATGGGAAATGGCTGATAGAATCCTGCATTCTGCTTCCTTCCTTTAGAATGATGGAAAATTCGACATCTGTCAACGAATCTCTTGACATCTGCTCGCATACCCGGCCAAAAATATGACTCATTCAGCTTCGCGAATGTCTTGTCATGGCCAAAATGTCCTGCCAATCCACCGCTGTGCTTTTCCTTTAACAAGTTCTCCCTCATGGAGCAATTCGGAATACACAGTTGATTTCCTCTGAACAACAATTCTTCTTGGATCATATAGTCTATCCAAGGGCTTCTGTCTATGAGAACTGGATTCTCAGCTGCTTCATACGCCTCTGCAAAATCTGCATCACCTGCGTACATGTCCTTGAGATCATCAAAACCTAAGGTATTGACTCGGAACTCCTGCAACAACAAACACTTCCTTCTCAAAGCATCAGCCACTTTGTTAGCAGTACCAGAAATATGTTTAATAACAAATGTGAAACTCTACATATACTCAACCCATTTGGCATGTTTCTGATTCAACTTCTCCTGTTGAGTCACAAACTGTAATGCGTGGTTATCACTGTACAATACAAATTCTTTTGGGATCAAGTAATGCCTCCGCTTCTTCAGTGCCTGGATAATGGCATAAAATTCCTTGTTGTATGTGGAGTATTTCACCTTTGCCTCATTCAGCGTCTCATTGAAATATGCAATCGGTCTGTCTTCCCGACTTAAGACCGCTTCTATGGCAAACCCGCTTGCATCACATTTCACTTGAAATGTTTTCAGGAAATTCGGCAACACCACAACCAGTTGTTCCGTGATCTTCCGCTTCAATAGATTGAAAATTTTCTCAGCCTCTGCTGTCCAGTGAAAATATTTATGCTGCTTCTTCACTGTATCCATCATCGCTGCGCTAATTCCATTGAAATTCCTGATGAACTTCCGGTAGAAACTAGCTCTGCAAAAACTCCTCACCTCGAATACATTCCTCGGTGATGGCCAATTCTTGATTACCTCCACCTTATCCGGTTCCATCCTCAACTCATTCGCAGATATAACAAAACCCAAGTAAATTAGCTCTGTCTTCATGAATGAGGATTTCTTCATGTTAATCAACAACTTCTCCTGCTGAAGCTTCTTCATCACTGTAGCCAAATGCTTTAGATGTCCAGCCTCTGATTTACATAAAATCAGTATATCATCTAGATATACGATGACAAATTTCCTGATGAAATCCTTCAGAACTTCGTTCATCAGCCTCATGAAGGTACTCGGCGCATTTTTCAAGACAAACAGCATGACAAGCCATTCATACAAACCTTCGTTTGTCTTAAATGCTGTCTTCCATTCATCACCTTCTCTCATGCGAATCTGGTGATATCCGCTTTTCAAATCAATCTTTGAAAAGTATTTTTCTCCACTCAAGCAATCCATCAGATCATCCATTCTCGGTAATGGGAACCTGTACCTGATGGTTATCTTGTTAATCGCCCTTGAGTCGGTACACATTCTCCATCCTCCGTCTTTCTTCGAACTGAGTACCGTTCGAACGACACATGGACTCAAGCTTTCTCTGACCAAACCTTTGTCCAATAACTCCTTGACTTGCCTTTTAACTTCTTCATTTTCTTGCGGTGTCAATCTGTACGCGACTTTATTTGGAAAAATATCTCTTGGTATGAGGTCTATATGATGACTCACACTCCTCATTGGTGGTAACGAACGAGGTAATTCATCCACTATGATGTCAGCAAACTCTTCCAGCAGTTCCTAAACTTCTTCTGGTAAATCATCCACTCTTGTGCTAGTCAGAACAATCTTCGGTTTCCTGACCACAAAGAATTGTGGATCTTCTTTCTTCTTAACCTCTGTAAGAAGTTTCTTCCCACTCATGAGAAGTACTGTGTTGCTTACTTTCGGCTTCACCTCCTTATCCTTTATCGGAAGCAACATATGGGTTCTCCCATTCTTCTCCAGGGTATATGTGTTCATTCGCCCGTCATGAATCACATTCCTATTATATTGCCATGGTCTACCCAGCAATAAATGACAAACATCCATGGGAATAACATCACATAAGATCTTATCATTATATCCACCTATCTTGAATTCAACCAAGCATTGTTTAGTAACATTTACCTGGTGTCCTTTCTATAGCCACGAAACTCTGTATGGGCTTGGATGATCAGTCATTTCCAGCTCCAACTTCTCTACCATCTCCGTAGATACGAGATTATCCGTGCTACCACTGTCTAGGATAACCTTGCACACCCTGTCCTTGGTCTTGCAAGCTATTCTGAAAAGTCTGGTCCTTTGGACTGAACTTTCCACCTCCTTCTCGGGTGTCAAAAGGACTTTTCGCATCATAAGTGATCTTCTGCCTTCTGCATCTTTGGCCTCAACATCCCGCCTCTGTGCTTCGGTGATGTGAGTTTCCCCGATGTCCTTCTTTTTCTCTGGACACTCATAAGACTTGTGCCCATTCTTTCCACATGTGAAGCATGTGATTACTCCACCTCTTCCTCTTCCTCTACCTCTAGTACAAGGAAAAGTGTTGTTGTCAGCATATCCTTTGCTCTGCTCTGTATGCTGCCCTCTCTGTTCAACGTATGGCCCTCGCTGTGAGGTTCCACCTCTCTCAACTTTACCCTGAGGTTTCTTCTATTCCTCCTTGGGCTTCTGGTATTTATCCTGGGCAACTGCTTTGCCTCTGGGCTGGCTTCTGCCTCGACCCCTCTGACCCTGCTTTCGGCTCAGCTTCTCCTCAGCTTTTAGAGCCATATGATAAGCATCCTCCACCGTTCTGATGGTAACCATCCTTAATTCATCCTGAATGTTGTATGTCAGACCATTCAGATATCTAGCAACCTTCTCATAATCGCTCTCCTGATGACCTGCCCTGATGTTCAATCGGTAGAATTCCTCAGTGTATTCTTTCACTGTCATCAGCTTCTGTCTCAGGTTCTGCATCCTCCTGAACAGAGTAATTTGATAATCTCTGGGGATGAATTTCGCTTTCATCTTCGCGATCATCCTGTCCCAGCTCTTGATTTTCTGCTTTCCCTTGCAGTGTCTGTCAGCTTGTAGTTCATCCCACCACAATGATGCATGTCCCTTCAAGCGTGTGACATCATGCTTGAATTTCTTGTCTTCTTCAACATCTTCATAGTCGAAGTATGTATCCAGAGCTCTAATCCAATCTAGAATCTCTTCTGCATCCAAGTTTCCCTCGTAAAATGGAATGTCCATCTTTGCTTTTGCACTCATCCTGGCAATAGCTCTGATCAAACGCTCGTTTGATGCATCTTTGGCTTCAACTTCTTCCTCGCGTTCAGCCTCAATCTCGCTCTCAGAATCACTGAGATCCCCTACACTAGCTGTGCGCCTTTGCGCTGTCTCCATGTCTTCGAGTCTTGCTCGGAGATCACGCATTTGTCTCTCCATTTATGGATTGGTTACCTGCCTGCCTCTTCTCCGCACCTCCCTATCCTCTGGATCGGGTGACTGTCTTTCTCTCCTCGGCGGCATGGCGAATTCCTTCTTCTCTGCTACAGAAAGAAAAGAATCTTTCTGAGCTCTGATACCAGATTGACGCACCCGCACCCGCAGGCACGCCCACTCACACAGGATATTCTCTTCTTTTGGCCCCGAAGAACTCCAAGGTTCTTCTATTTCCCTATCAGGAAATCCGCACCCACAGATCTCCTCGCACGACTTCCCTCCTTTTACTTATCGGGAAATCGGAACTCGCGACTTCGTGAGTCTAATGTCGATCATTGGGCTCTCGAATCCCCAAGACCCAATGGCTAGTCAACGCTGACCTTAGCTTACCCTGTCGGGACTTCCGCTCTATCGCAATTTCGCTACTCGCAATATCGAACTCTTTGGTTCCCCAACTCCCGATACCCGATGCGCCGAAATTTCGATGCGCACGTGCGGGTTGACCTTTCCACTTCCCGTCACTTCTATCAGGATTTCAAGGTTCGCGGGATCGCGAATCCTGATGTTCTATGTTTCGGGACTTTACTTTCCCCGAACGCCGATACGGCGTGCCACCTGTCCTCCACTAACTTCCTGTGGCCCCACACAAATCCCACTAGTCGTCGGGATATCGCGTATCGTGATTTCGTGATTCCTGTTGCCAAATCTTTGACTCTTCACTCACGAAATCTCGATAGGCGATTTCTCGATTAATCCGATGCTCCTGGCTGGCTTGGATCAACGGCTCTGCCCCTCCTAAACTTAAACCTTCTGACGTTCTCCCCGTAACCTCCTTGCACCTCCGCAAGATCTAATGGCCCTCGGAACTTCGCAAAATCTCCTTGGAGGATTTTGACCGTCCGTTCTTCCCTTCGTAATCCATCGAATGATGAAGTGTTCCTCTGCGGAACCTGTCCACTTGCACGTAACTTTATATACTCCTTGCAAGCCTTCCAAACACAACTTGTCTACGCTGTCCTTCGACAAAATCGAAGGCCTATCCTTCCTGAGATTTCCCTCGACTTTCAAGTCCTTCAGGAAAGAAACTTTGCACGCACTCCTTGCGGAAACCCTTCAACACGTCCAAGTGATGAAGTCACTCGATTCTGCGTCCACCTGCAGCAACAGTCTTAGGGCTCTCGCTCAGGTTCGCAACCCTGAACTTCATCTGGCCTGCGCACTCCTTGCACAACTCCTATGCCCAACTGCACCTTCCAGGATGAATGAGAACAAAAGATGTCTCTATATGAACTCTCTGTCAACGCACTCCTTGCGGACAATTCAACTGCACTCCTTGCATGAATCTTATGGCTCAGATAGAGAAACAATTGAAACTCATTCCTTCACTCTTTTAGATTTCAATTCAACCATGAAATCATATACATAGCATATAGAAGCAAATGTATAACAGGAAGCAAACATTCATGAGCATATTAATATCAATACACAGAGAACGACACAAACCATGAATTTGAATCATAATTCTTCTATTTATTCAAATGTCTGTACATGGGTGTTCATTACACAGTTCTCTGCTTGCTCTTTTTCCTGAATGCTTCATCTATTCCTGAATTCAATAATGTTACAATGTACAATGAGGGTGTCTATATCCCGTTTCCCTCTTGCGCTCTAAAGCTATCAATCTAGAATTAAATTCCTATCTACCTGCATTAACTATTTTAAATGCCGTCTATATACTAAAGGATGAGAGCTTATCCGCTCAAGGTCCATTACAATATACAAGTGCGCCTCATTAAATTTTCACATTAATGTTCACGCAACAGTTTCAAGGTGAAATCCAAAAAGAAATTTTCTGGCTTGTCCAGCTGTCCTCCGCTTCCGTGCTGGCTCGCTTGATGTGTCAACGATGCTCCTGCATCACATTTTATTCCTTGGAATCCTTTTGTGTGGCTTCTGTCTTCTCTCTCTTCTTCATGTCTAGGATGTATATGTTGTTCGGTCTTCTTGTTGCAGTTGCAACCAATCTTCCTGAGTTATTTTCTCTGATTTTAATTTTTCGGGAGTCAAACGTAAGAGTGTATCCTTGATCACATATTTTTCTGACACTGAGGAGATTATGCTTCAGATCTTCAACCAATAGGACTTTTCCTGCTTTTACATTTTCACTTCCAAGATTTATAGTTCCTTTTCCAAGTATTTTGGTAGATGAGTCATCTCCAAATGCAACATTTCCACCCTTTTTCTTCAAGCTGACAAATTTTCTTTGATCTCCGGTCATATGAGATGAGCACCCACTGTCTATGAAAAAATTCATATTCTTCTTTGCATTCTTTAGCGACCACTGTTATTCGACAATTTTCATTGTGTGGAATTTCTTTCCTTTTCCATGTTGTAGTTGGTATGCACACATTTGGCATATGAATATCTTCCTTCATCTCTCTACAATCTCGTGCTTTGTGACCAAGATTATTGTACTTGTAACATACAATATTTTGGTCAAATGGATTATAATTTATGTTGACAGGTCTATGAACATGTCCATATCTACTATTTTCACTATTCATGTAGCTTGCATAGTTATTCATTTCATTGATTCTACAATTGATTGCCTTGTGTCCAAAATTTCCACAAGTATAACAATGTCCAAGAAATAAATTTTGATACCTGGGCGTAAGCGATCTTCTTTGTGGTGTGGTCCATATGGGTTCATGATCTATTCTTCTGTAGTTTCCTTCATAATGATTGCTTTCATACTTTATGGGAGAGTATCTTCTTTATGTCTCATTCCTTCTGAATTCTAGTCTTCTATCTTGTTGTTCAACTTGTTCTGGAGTGTTGGTTTCATCATTTTCAACTTCCTTCTCTTGTTTTGTTGTCTTCAAATTGTCATTGTATCCTAGTCCTGTCTTTTCGTTTGGAGATATTTGACTGCTAAGGATCTCATCGAATTTTTCAGTTCTTTTTTTGAACTTCTTCAACTTTTCTGTTGTTAATAGTAGCTCCCCTTTTGTGTGATCCAATTCTTCTTTCAGTTTCTCATAATCTTCTAATTGTTTATTCAAGCTATTAATGGTCTTTTCAAGCTTGTAATTCTGTTCTTCACAACTAATCAATTCACCTTTTAGTATTATGTTTGTGTTTCTAAGATTGCTATTTTTAGTTTCAACATGGTTCAACTTTTCAAGATTCTCATCTTCGTGTTCACTCTCTACATTGTCTTTGTAACCTCAAAAGGAATCAAGGTTGGTTTCTTCATCTGAATCTTCTTCACAAATGATTTCTTCTTCTTTAGAATTCTTGTGATCATCATCCTAGGTTTCTTGGGTTATGAAGAGGACTTCTCCTCCATCATTATCTTCTGCATCACTCTCATCTGAGGAGATGTCATCATCCTTGGAGTAGAAGCTCTTTTTATTGTTGAGACTTCTCTTTTTATAGTAGCAGTTTTCAACAATATGTCCTATTCTACCACAGTTAAAGAATTTGAGAGGAGACCTACCTTTGTATCTTCCACTTCCCTTCTAGAACCTTCTTATGAAATTTGCTATTTCTTCATCAAGGTCATTATCCTTGTCTTTTATTTTCTTTATGGATTTAAAGGCTGCTTCATTGTTTGAATGGTCACTTTCTGTACTTGTTTTCATTTCATATGCTGTAAGAGACCCATGTAATTCATCCATTGTCATTTTGGTCAAGTCCCTAGTTTCTTCAATGGTGGAGACCTTAGCATCATACTTCAAGAGATGTGATCTCAACACTTTTTATACAACCAAGGATTCATCGAGCTCTTCACCTAATCCCCTGATAGAATTAACAGCTTCATCAACTCTAAGAAAATAGGTTGCAATATCTTCCTTTTCATTCATCTTCAAATTTTCAAATTCTGCTCTATGTTGTTGAAGCTTGACCTGCTTAACTTTTGGATCATCTTCGTAGATTCTCTTGAGTTTGTCCCATACCTCCTTAGTAGTGCTGCAACCCATCACTTTGCTAGCAATGGTTGGTGCCAATGCTGCTAGAATAACATGTCTGGCTTTTGAATTACAACTCATAAGCTTCTTCTCATTTGGATCGGTTGGAGCATTATTTGGGATTACATAGCCATTTACAACTGAGTACCAAATGTCTACTCGCAAAGCCGTTAGGTAAGTTTTCACTCTATCACTCCAGTATGCCTAATTTCTTCCATCAAATTTTTGAATCCCATTTGAAATGTGCTCATGGTCATCCATTTCTTCTTAGGATTTTCCTTCCAATGGTTAAACTGTTTTGAAGACAACCTGCTTTGATACGAATTGTTGATACTGAGAGGGGGGTGAATCAGTATCAAGTACAATTTACAAACGTTTTCAACTTATACTTAATCCATTCAATTATATCCAATAATAAATGAACATTAGTATAAGAGTTACACCAATACACCACAATACACCATGCACAATATATGAGAAATAATCAATAATTATTGTTCAAGAGAAGTAATTACTTCCAAAGGTAGCTACAACTTCCAAATGTAAAGGGAGGGATAATCCTCCAAGAGGAAGATACAATCCTCCAATATCAAGAGAGGGTTTAACTCTCCATCCTTGCCCCTTCCTTCCACCCATTAATATATGAGAGATAATAAAACTTTATATTAAATCATGACCATCAACCAACCATCACACAGAACTTGATAATGCTTCCTGATACTTATTCATTTTTGGAATTCTTCAATTCTTGGAATACTCTGATCCTGTAGATAATATTACTCAATGTATTCTCTGAAACTTCTCCAAGTTTCACTCCTTGAATCCTCCCCAGAAAGAAGTTATATAAAAAATGATAGACTTTATTCAATTCGAGTTTATTCAGGAGAGCGAACTTGTACAACATTCCCCGCGCTCAATATTTAACATCAGATTCTAAAACTCGCACACGAAACTACAGGCCGTACTCTTTCCAATGAAATTGGTCCCACTTCATTTGGATTCTCTATGAAGAAATTATGATTGTTTTACCCGGAACACCTTAGAACACATCACCAAAAGACTTCATCCTCCCTTGAAATCCGACCTTCTTTACTTTTGATTTCCTCTGAAATTCGAATTGTGTTTTAAATGAATGTATAATGATATTTATTTATACCTTTTATGTTACTTCCTTTTAACATTAGGGCCAATCTGACACTTTCTTATTTTGTAATTCTTTTCTTTAATTATCTTCAGGGCCTAAATGTACTTCCTTCTTCAATTCACTTTGTCATCTTCAAAAATTTATTTCTCCTCCACCATGAGGATTCACGTGATGTGCCACATACCACTGGAAAAAACATGATGTACAATATCCATCCATGGGTGTTGTATCTACATGTGCATTGTCCTTCATGCCCAAATACCTTCATCAATCTTGTGGTCCAAAACCAATGACTAGGGTTGACATCAATGACAACAACCAATCTTCTAAAAATATCCCCCTTTGTCATTGATGGAAACAATTATGCCCCCCCTATCATCATGATCCTAATTTCTATCCCAGTTTGACATCAATGGAAAAGGGTAAGGTTTCTCCCACTGCATTTAATGGCAAAAGGTAACCTTCTTCTTTGGGGATGCTCCCCCTGAACATGTGGCACTCAATAATACTTCATACTTATTTTTGGTCTTTGGGACTTTTTCTTCCTTGAAATCCTTTTGTGTGGATTCTGTCTTCTATCTTTTCTTCATGTATAGGATGTATATGTTGTTCGGTCTTCTTGCTGCAGTTGCAACCAATCTTCCTGAGTTATTTTCTCTGATTTTACTTTTTTGAGAGTCAAACGTAAGAGTGTATCCTTGATCACATATTTTTTTGACACTGAGGAGATTATGCTTCAGATCTTCAACCAATAAGAGTTTTCCTACTTTTACATTTTCACTTCCAAGCTTTACATGTCCTTTTCCAAGTATTTTGGTAGATGAGTCATCTCCAAATGCAACGTTTCCACTGATTATCTTCAAGATGAAAAATTTTCTTTGATCTCCAGTCATATGAGATGAGCACCCATTGTCTATGAAACATTCATATTCTTCTTTGCATTCTTTTGCGACCGATGCTGTTCGACAATTTTCATTGTGTGGAATTTCTTTCCTTTTTCATGTTGTAGTTGGTATGCACACATTTGGCATATGATTATCTTCCTTCATCTCTTTGCAATCTCGTGCTTTGTGACCAAGATTATTGCACTTGTAACATACAATATTTTGATCCATTAATGGGTCAAATGGATTATAATTTATGTTGACAGGTCTACGAACATTTCCATATCTACTATTTTCACCATTCATGTAGCTTGCATAGTTATTCCTTTCATTGATTCTACAATTGATTGCCTTGTGTCCAAAATTTCCACAAGTATAACAATGTCCAATAAAGAAATTTTGATACCTGGGCATAAGTGATCTTCTTTGTGGTTTGGTCCATATGGGTTCACGATATATTCTTCTGTAGTTGCCTTCATACATGATGGGAGAGGATCTTCTTGATGTCTCATTCCTTCTGAATTCTAGTCTTCTATCTTGTTGTTCAACTTGCTCTGGAGTGTTGGTTTCATCATTTTAAACTTCCTTTTCTTGTTTTATTGTCTTCAAACTGTCATTGTATCCTAGTCCCGTCTTGTCGTTTGGAGATCTTTGACTGCTAAGGATCTCATCTAATTTTTTAGTGTTTTTTTCGAACTTCTCCAACTTTTCTGTTGTCAATAGTAGCTCCCCTTTTGTGCGATCCAATTCTGCTTTCAATTTCTCATAATCTTCTAATTGTTTCTTCAATCTATTAATGGTCTTTTCAAGCTTGTAATTCCCTTCTTCACAACTACTCAATTTACATTTTAGTATTATGTTTGTGTTTCTAAGCTTGCTATTTTCAGTTTCAACATGCTTCAACTTTTCAAGATTCTCATTTTCTTGTTCACTCTCTGCATTGTCTTTGTAACCCAAAAAGGAATCAAGGTTGGTTTCTTCATCTGAATATTCTTCACAAATGATTTCTTCTTCTTTAGAATTCTTGTGATCATCATCCTGGGTTTCTTGGGTTATGAAGATGACTTCTCCTCCATCATTATCTTCTTCATCACTCTCATCTGAGGAGATGTCATCATCCTTGGAGTAGAAGCTCTTTTTATTGTTGAGACTTATCTTTTTATAGTAGCAGTTTTCAACAATATGTCCTATTCTACCATAGTTAAAGCATTTGAGAGGAGACTTACCTTTGTATCTTCCACTTACCTTCTAGAACCTTCTTACAACATTTGCTATTTCTTCATCAAGGTCGTTATCCTTGTCTTTTGTCTTCTTTATGGCTTTAAAGGTTGCTTCATTGTTTGACTGGTCACTTTCTGTACCTGTTCTCATTTCATATGTTGTAAGAGACCCATGTAATTCATCCATTGCCATTTTGGTCAAGTCCCTAGTTTCTTCAATGGCAGAGACCTTAGCATCATGCTTCAAGAGAAGTGATATCAACACTTTTTATACAACCAAGTATTCATCGATCTCTTCACCTAATTGTCTGATAGAATTAACAACTTCATCAACTCTAAGAAAATAGGTTTCAATATCTTTCTTTTCATTCATTCTTCAAATTTTCAAATTTTGCTCTATGTCGTTGAAGCTTGACTTGCTTAACTTTTGGATCATCTTTGTAGATGCTCTTGAGTTTATCCCATACATCCTTAGCAGTGCTGTAGCCCAACACTTTGCTAACAATGGTTGGTGCCAAAGCTTCTAGAATAACATGTCTGGCTTTTGAATTACAACTCATAAGATTTTTCTCATTTGGATAGGTTGGAGCATTATTTGGGATTACATAGTCATTTACAACTGAGTACCAAATGTCTACTCCCAAATCTGTTAGGTAAGTTCTCACTATATCACTCGAGTATGAATAATTTCTTCCATCAAATTTATGAATCCCATTTGAAATGTGCTCATGGTCATCCATCTCTGCTCAGGATTTTCCTTCCAGTGGTTAAACTGTTCTGAAGGCAACCTGCTCTGATACCAATTGTTGATATTAAGAGGGGGGTGAATCAGTATCAAGTACAATTTACAAACCTTTTTAACTTATACTTAATCCATTCAGTTATATCCAATGAGAAATGAACAATAGTATAAGAGTTACACCAATACACCACAATACACCATGCACAATATATGATAAATAATCAATAGTTATTNTTCAAGGGAAGTAATGACTTCCAAAGGTAGCTACAACTTCCAAATGTAAAGGGAGGGATAAACCTCCAAGAGGAAGATACAATCCTCCAATATCAAGAGAGGGTTTAACTCTCCATCCTTTCCCCTTCCTTCCACCCAAGAATATATGAGAGATAATAAAACTTTACATTAAATCATGACCATCAACCAACCATCGCATAAAACCTGGTAATGCTTCCTAAGACTTATTCAATTTATGCAATTCTTCAATTCTTGGAATACTCTGATCCTATGGATAATATTACTCAATGTATTTTATGAAACTTCTCCAAGTTTCACTCTTTGAATCCTCCCCCAAAAAAAGTTATATAAAGAATGGTATCAATTCTGGTTTATTCTGGAGAGCGAACTTGTACAGAATTCCCCGCGCTCAATATTTAACATCAGATTCTAAAACTTACACACAAGAAACTATAGGCCGTACTCTTTCCAATGAAATTGGTCCCACTTCATTTGGACTCTCTATGAATAAGTTATGACTGTTTTACAAGGAACACCTTAGAACACATCACCAAAAGACTTCATCCTCCCTTGAAATCCATCCTTCTTTACTTCTTATTTCCTCTGAAATTCGAATTGTGTTTTAAATGAATGTATAATGATATTTATTTATACCGTTTATGTCACTTCCTTTTAACATTATGGTCAATCTGAAACTTTCTTATTTCGTAATTCTTTTCTTTAATTATCTTTAGGGCCTACATGTACTTCCTTCTTCAATTCACTTTGTCATCTTCAAAAATTTATTTCTCCTCAACCATGAGGATTCACGTGACGTGCCACATACCACTGGAAAAAACATGATGTATACTATTCATCCATGGGTATTGTATCTGCATGTTCATTGTCCTTCATGTCCAAATACCTTCATCAATCTTGCAGTCCAAAACCAATGACTAGGGTTGACATCAATGACAACTACCAATCTTCCAACAATCTCCCCCTTTGTCATTTATGGAAACAATCATGCTCACGCTATCATCATGATCCCAATTTCTCTCCCCCTTTGACATCAATAGAAAAGGGTAGGGTTTCTCCCCCTGCGTTTAATGGAAAAAGGTAACCTTCCTCTTTGGGGCTGCTCCCCCTGAACATGTGGCACTCAATAATACTTCATCCTTATTTTTGGTCTTTGGGACTTTTTCTTCCTCGGAATCCTTTTGTGTGGCTTTTGTCTTCTCTCTCTTCTTCATGTCTAGGATGTATATGTTGTTCGGTCTTCTTGTTGCAGTTGCAACCAATTTTCCTGAGTTATTTTCTATGATTTTACTTTTTCGACAGACAAACGTAATAGTGTATCATTGATCACATATTTTGCTGACATTGAGGAGATTATGCTTCAGATCTTCAACCAATAAGACTTTTCTTGCTTTTACATTTTCACTTCCAAGCTTTACAGTTCCTCTTCCAAGTATTTTGGTAGATGAGTCATCTACAAATGCAAAATTTCCACCCTTTTTCTTCAAGCCGACACATTTTCTTTGATCCCCGGTCATATGAGATGAGCACCCACTGTCTATGAACCATTCATCTTCTTCTTTGCATTCTTTAGCGACCAATATTGTTCGATAATTTTCATTGTGTGGAATTTATTGCCTTTTCCATGTTGTAGTTGGTATGCAGATATTTGACATATGATTATCTTCCTTCATCTCTCTGCAATATCGTGCTTCATGACCAAGATTATTGCACTTGTAACATAAAATATTTTGATCCATTAATGGGTTAAATGGATTATAATTTATGTTTACAGGTTTATGAAAATTTCCATATCTACTATATTCACCATTCATGTAGCTTGCATAGTTATTCCTTTCATTGATTCTACAATTGATTGCCTTGTGTCCAAAATTTCCACAAGTATAACAATGTCCAAGAAAGAAATTTTGATACCTGGGCGTAAGTGATCTTCTTTGTGGTGTGGTCCATCTGGGTTCACGATCTATTCTTCTGTAGTTTCCTTCATAATGATTTCTTTCATACCTGATGGGAGAGGATCTTCTTGATGTCTCATTCCTTCTGAATTCTAGTCTTCTATCTTGTTGTTCAACTTGTTCTGGAGTGTTGGTTTCATCATTTTTAACTTCCTTCTCCATTTTTGTTGTCTTCAAACTGTCATTGTATCCTAGTCCCGTCTTGTCATTTGGAGATCTTTGACTACTAAGGATCTCATCTAATTTTTCAGTGCTTTTTTCGAACTTCTTCAACTTTTTTGTTGTCAATAGTAGCTCCCCTTTTGTGTGATCCAATTCTGCTTTCAGTTTCTCATAATCTTCTAATTGTTTCTTCATGCTATTAATGGTCTTTTCAAGTTTGTAATTCTCTTCTTCACAACTAATCAATTCACCTTTTAGTATTATGTTTGTGTTTCTAAGCTTGGTACTTTATTTTCAACATGCTTCAACTTTTCAAGATTCTCATCTTCTTGTTCACTCTTTGCATTGTCTTTGTAAACCCCAAAAGGAATAAAGGTTTGTTTCTTTATCTGAATCTTCTTCACAAATGATTTCTTCTTCTTTAGAATTCTTGTGATCATCATCCTGGGTTTCTTGGGTTATGAAGAGGACTTCTCCTCCATCATTATCTTCTTCATCACTCTCATCTGAGGAGATGTCATCATCCTTGGAGTAGAAGCTCTTTTTATTGTTGAGACTTCTC
>JASDQU010108494.1:92540-105585 GCA_032191745.1 Picea mariana | reverse complement strand
AACTATTGTTTTAGGGCTTGTCCATTCACTGGGAGGGCGTCAGCTTCCCCCCTTAGATTCTGTAGACGATAAGTGCCTACCCTAATCTTCTCGACCACCTGAAAAGGTCCAACCCATAGATTTTGAAACTTAGAATGTTTTCCTTTAGGTTCGTTTTCTCTGTCCCATTTCAAGACTAAGTCTCCTACTTCAAAATTCTTCTCTTTAGCCTTATGCTTTTCAAACCATCTTTTAATGATCTGTTGGTGGGATATGAATTTTAATTTATCTTTCCCCCTTTCTTCTTCTAACATGAGCAGGGTGTCAATTATTTGTTGTAAGGTTGATGAGGGATGCCCCTTGGACTCCTGAGCAAGTTGAAGAGATGGGAGATATAACCCGTTCGAGAGAATGGATTCATGTCTGTATACCAGAAAGTATGGGGAATTCCCTATAGCTTCCTTGGATGTGACTCTATCTTCCCATAAAGATTTATGTAATATATTATGCCAATTCCTTTGGTTGTCTGCAACTGTTTTCTTCAATATCCTCACTAAGTTCTTATTAGTTGATTCTGCCACTCTGTTTCCCTATGGATAATAATTTGTAGAGTATCTAATTATGATTCCTTTGTCTAGGAAAAAAATTGTTAATAAGGTGGAAGAAAAATAAGTTGCATTATCGAAAACAAGAACAGAAGGGACACCGAACCCTGTGATTAGTTGTTGTTCTATGAATTGGATTACCACCTTCTTGTTTGCATGGGTCATAGGAATGGCTTCTGCCCATTTTGAGAAGTAATCGGTGTAAGTAATTATGCATTTGTGTTGTTTTGAAGAGCTTGGTGTAGTTTCTCCTATGATGTCTAGCCCCCATTGCTCAAAAGGCCTAGAAACGGTTACCGGTTGGAGTTGGATCGTTGCTCTCTTATCTCTCCCAGTGCTTATTTGACAAGTTTTAAAGTTTCTAGTGTAGGTGTGAGTGTCTTTGAACAAAGTGGGCCAATAATAGCCAACTCTCAATATCTTATGAGTGGTAGTGTCTCCTGCAAAATGTCCACCTGCAGGGCCATCATGGAGCTCCTTCAGAACTTTGTCTGCATCTTCACATTCGAGGAATCTTAAAAGTACCCCGTCATTATTAACCCAGAAGAGTACCAAATTTATGAGGTGATATTGTGCAGATTTTAACCTGAGAGCTCTCCTTTCCCTGTGGTTTAGGTCTTCTGGGCAAGTCCCATGATGCAGGAGATAAGTCAATTTCTCATACCAAGACTCTTTCCCTGGGGAAATGTAAAAAGCTTCACCACACCATAATTCCATTTAATTCTCCCATCTGGAGTCCTCATTTACTTGGTGTTGAGCCTCAGCTGCCAGTTTGCATGATCCTTTCCATTTAACTAGTTTATAAGGTTTTATATTTAGATCAAATTCTTGGACTACTGCCATCCAGTTCCCTCTTCTTTCCCCCATCTCCTGTTGTGTAAATAGGGATTGGATTGCGGGGTGAGGCACGATTAATTTGGTATGGTTCTTGAGGATGTAAGATTTGAAATGTTTTACTTCTTTATAAACTGCAAAAGTCTATTTATCTATAGTAGAATAAATTACTTCATCTCCTTGGAGGTTAGTGCTCATGAACGACATCGGAGTGTCATTTTTGTCATCATTCTTCTGAGTAAAAACTGTAGCTAACGATTGATCGGAGGAGAAAGTATAAAGGAAAAAATCCTTGTTGAAATCGAGACTCCGCAACATGGGGCTTCGGATATGGCGGTCTTAATATCATTGAAGGCCTTCTTTCGTTCATCATCCCACTTAAATTTGACATCTTTATGAATCATCTTTTGTAAGGGTTTAATAGTTTCTGCGAAATCAGAGTGAATTTTCTCACAAAATTGATTTTCCTGAAGAACGACTAGATAGTTTTCTTGTTGTGAGGAAATGGAAGTTGAGCTATAGCCTTAATCCTTTCTGGGTCTATGTGAATGCCTGCTTGGGATATAATGTGGCCTAGCATCTTACCTTCCTCGACACCAAAAATAGTTTTCTTAGGGCTTAAGGATATACCGTATTTCCTACACCTTTCGAAAATCTAGGTTATGTGTTGGATGTGATCTTATATGTTCTTTGAATACACAGTCACGTCGTCCAAGTAAACTACTACACACTTGTTGGTTAGTCCCTAAAATGCTACATCCATGGCCCTCTGGAAGGTCACTCCTGCATCGATTAAACCAAAGGGCATGCCTTTGTAAGCGAAAGTTCCCCAGTTGGTATGGAAGGTATTTTTTAAATGCTCTTCTTCTGAAACTAGAACCTAGTTGTAACCTAAGAAACCATCCAGTAAAGAGAAAATCTCAGAGCAAAAAAAGGTCTGCAAGAGCTGTTCCATTGGTGGGACTGGGTAGTTGTCCTTTTCTAAAGCTCTATTGAGGTTTCTGAAATCTACACATAGGCGAATCTCCCGGGTATTTTTTCTTACAAGAACCAAATTAGCTACCCATTTAGAATGTCTAACCTGGAAGATAATTTTGGCATCTAACAATTTCTTCAAATCCTGACACATAAGAGGTTCCAGGGAGGGGTGATACTTTCAAAGCTTCTGTTGGAAGGGCTTCACTTCAGGTTTTAATGGGATAGTGTGTTGAATGATACAAGTATCATAAGTTTTCAGATCTCGATAGGACCACGCAAAGACATCTTGATATTGTCTGAAGAGTTTGAGATAGGCCTTACTTTCCTCTTTATATATGGTTTTGTCGATATTTATGTTTTTTGGGTTTTCCAGGGTTCCGAGATTTATATTTCCATGCATGAGACATGAACTACTGGTCTTAGTGTTTTTGGGACCCTTAAATCATTCCTTTAGATCAAAAAGGTTTTCTAAGTTGGTTATCCCCTTTGGTATCATCTAGGACTTTGATTTGTTGATCGGATGATTTACATGAAGGTTGTTTTCCGTCGAATGTTCCTGGAATGCTTCATCGTCAATGGCCAAATCTTTTAAATTGTTCTGATTGGTCAGAAAGTTTATAATATGTTCATATCCCTCAAAAAACTTCCAATTATAAATATTGTTAGGCACCGATGGAGTATATAATAGTTCTACAGTGAGATGAGAAGCTTCATAATCCTCTAGAGGTGATATCCTTGAGGCAGCGGTGGCTAAAGAGTCAATGAGATTGTTCTTTGCTCTGGGAATTACTGTAATGTTGAAAGCTTCAAAATGCTCTATTAGCCTATGCATTTCCTGTTGGTAATTCTTTAGGTGTGGAGAATTTCAATGTATAGTATTCCTTATCTGTCTAACAATGATTTCAGAGTCTTAGAAAATCTTTAATATTTGGACGTTTAATTCTATGGATTTCTTTAGCCCCTATACTAAAGCTTCATACTCGACAGTGTTATTTGTGCATTCGAATTCTAGTCTACAGGACAAGAAATTTCTTTTACCTTTAGGATCAATGAGAATACACCCTGCCCATGACCATTCTTGCAATTTAGATCCATCAAAATATAGGGTCCAAACTTGTGGGAAACATGTGTCAGCTTCCCCTTCCCTATTACTTTCCTCTTTTCCTCTTGCTAGTTCTGTGATTTCTAATGTCGGTTCTTGGCAGAATAGGGTTTCTTCCGATGTTGTCGGCAATTCCTCCTGAAAAATCATTTCGGAGTTCTGAGTGAGAGGGACACCAGATGAAAGAGGGGAGAAGTTCCCGAAGTAAGACTCGCAGGAATAATTTCCTAGCATAGGGAAATCTGTCAATGAGAGTTCATTTAGGGTTTCTAGGCCAGTGACAATATGTTTCAGATACCATTCCCTATCAATTCTGATCATATTTTTTTATCCCTTCAGCGATAGCCAAATGTGTGCCCAATTTGTACTAAAGTATCCATTTAACTTCTCAGACCAATCTCGGCTTAGTAGTAATGCATAAGTTTCTAGGATATCTACTACATTGATGTCAATCACTTGCACAAACTTAGGATGTGTCGTTATTCTGATCATTACATATTTGAGTTATCCCATGACTTTGACCTAGGTTATGTCTAGTTGTATTACATGTTTATTGATTTTGAGGGGAACGACATTTAATTTTTTGCAAATAGATAATGGAATAATGTTGGAATATGCTCCTGAATCGACCAAACAATTGTGGAGGTTCCTGTTGAAAAATTCAAACGTTAAAAGGAATGGTGGGACAAAACGTTTTCCCTTCTTCTCTTCCGAGCATGCGTTTACAGTTGGTTTATTTACTAGATCTGTGGGATTTAGATTTCTTTCCTGATCATTGCTTGTTGTAGTGTTTTCTACTGATCTCAAAGCTTGTAGTAGGAAGTCTTTTTGATGAGGGATTCTACATATGTCCATAATTGATATATTAGCCTTCAACTTCTTCAAATCTTAAACTACTTTGTAATCCAGTTTGGGTGATTCTCGTGTATGGATGCTTATAGGGTTCTTACGAGGATGCCTTCGGGTGATCGAGATTTGATCTTCCCCCTGATGTTCGGGTAGTATTAAGGTCGTTTGAGATGGGTTGACCTTTACTTCATGTTTGCATCACCAAGACCTCTACGGGTGGTTCTTGAAACTCAAATAAGTCGTCGGAAGGCATTATTAGGTTAGGATCCCATATCAGTATGGTTGCATCTTCTGGTGGATCAATCTCTTCCTGATCAACAACATTCATAAATGAACCACTTGGTTGTTCGGTCAGGGAAACTTCGTCTAGAAACCGATTGGCCATCAAATTCATGGCATGCACCCATTGAGGGAAGTCTCTTTCGGAGTGGTTTTCTTGGTGATAAGTACAGAAAGAATCAGATGCTACATTTCCCAAATCGATATTTAAGTTAGTTGGGGGAGGTTCAATTGCTTTGAATGGTGGGTTCCTTTTAAATAAAGGTTTATAGGGCCTTTGGCCTTGGTTTCCCTCCCCGACACTTCTTTTCATGTCTATTATTTCATTGGATAACTTCTTAACCATGCGTTGTAGGTCCTCTATGTCTCCACTTCCCTTTTCAGGAGCTTGTTCTACTTGTTTCCCTGGGGGTATAGTGAGAAACAACCTTCTCTAGGGAGGGGGTTGAGCTTCTTTCTTAACTAAGGAGACCTGACTCTCTTGGCATCCTTTCATTTGGAATTCAATTGTTTTGGCTTCCTCAAAATTCTCAGTTAGGGCTAGTTTGGAAGCCCTCTTCACAAACATGGAAATAGAAGCTGGGAGAGCATTAACGTATACTTTGATTTGCAACTCCTAAGTAGGTTTAGCTTTGGGATGGAATTTGTTTAAGATAATGGTAAATATTTGATTAAAGTCTTTGACCCTTTCCTTCAAACTCATGGTGGCGGCGAATAACTCATCTATCAGAGCTCCCGTAGTAGTCTCTTCTTAAAATTTATCTAAAAAATCCTTTTGAAACTTTGTCCAACTAGTTATGGATCCTACGGGTAAGTTAAAATACCACGTGGAAGCCAAATTCTTGAAAGTGTAGGGGAACAACCTGCAAACTACGTCTTCATGCTAGATATTCATCAGTCTTATAGCCAGTATGAATTTCCTGATATGATCTTCAGGAAATCTCGAAGTCTCGAGATCAAACTTAGGAAGTAACTTCTATGGATGTTGGGGAAGGTTATGGAATCGCCCTGGGATGGCCAAAGTGTCTCTGGCCAACCAAGGTTTATTGATCTATGGTGGGTTTCCCCTTTCTTCATCATGGTTGTTTTTGTCCTCCATATCTTTAGATCCTGAGTTAAAATCCTCTTCTGAAAAATCATCCAGCTCAGAGATGTCGTTGGTTGGCATTTTAGGGATTAGATTTAGAGGGTGTTCGATTTTGGTGATTGCAAAATCTATTAGTTCTTCTATTATGTGCACAAAAACCTGGTCGGGGGTGTCCACCACTAGTCTTCTTATTTTTTTTCTTCGAGGAAGTATCGAAGCTAAGGACAATGCACCGATCTGTCGGGCGTATGCTCTTTTGATTCTTGTAAATTGATTTAATTCCTCGTGAGGCATAGCATAAGGTATATCAGGGAACAAGCGTTCTTCCTTGGGCTGGGGTGAGTCACTCGTTTAAGGATTACTCAGTGTGTGTGGGATGTTTTGGGAATGACTAGCCATGCATGTGGACTATTTTGAATCTACACATTGTTTGAAATATTATATGGAATATGTATTTAGGCATTCATTCTTCAGCCCTCCTTCTAGTGCCAATTCTGTTGATGGGTCATAAATCCCTTTAGTTCAACAACAGGAACCAAACCTGCCACTGAGGCCCAATTAGACTCTGCAGTGTTTAATAGTGGAATGGTTCTCCAGATCTTGCAATCTGGCCAATTAATCGATGGGATTTACGTTTTCTTGTGAAGGCCTCTCCTTCGGTTTAGAAATTCTCTTTTTGTATTTTCTTTTTGGTGTGACTGGTATAAGATGGAAACCTGATATAAACCAACTAGGCAACAAGTTGGAACAAACTTAAACTACTGGAGAAGAGGTTGGGTTTGGGATAACCCTTACACCCTAGCATGCAAACAATGATCGTATACCACAGGCCTAGTTATAATACATTAACCATGTGAATATTCCAATTACTGATTGAGATACGATTTATCAGAAGAAAACATGCATGTGATAAACAATGGTAAGAAAAATAATTCACTCAACTCTAATCATCAATCACATAATAAAAAAAAGATCCATTTTCATAATTAAAGAAAGAACTATAAAACATTGCATCAGATAACTTATCAATAGATTTAATAGCTCTTACTCGTTACTGCATCCATTCATGAGACAGAATATGAAATAGTTCTTCTCCACATCCAATCATACAAGCATTTCATGAAAACATAAACTTGTCTCTGGTCCATAAGGACTTCTCAATTAAAGGAAGCTCCAAAATAATTCTTAACAAAACTAGAAATGAGAGTTTCTTGCAACCACCATTGACCCAAGTTAACTAATTAGTTGATGCTCTTATTTATAACATAAAATTAACTGAAAATAATGGCTAAAGTGTAGATAAGTAAAACAAAAATTGCCACGTCTCGTTCTCTCCTTTCAGTTTGTTTAGGAGTCATCTCACGATACCATTTTAAATGGGTGATTCTTCTCGTACTCTGACCAATTGATGAACAACTCCTCGCAGGTGTGGGCATATGGAAATATATGTTGTTCCATTGTGGACATGTAAATCTCTCTTATCTCTACCACATGTGCCCGATACTTGACCAGACTGGCACTTAACTATTGCAGCATAGCCCAAGCTTTGATCAAGTGTTCCATAAACCGTCACACCTGACCTGGCTCTCTTGTGTCTGTCACCTTTTCTATCTCTTCATCCCATGATGAATCTTGCTCGATGTGAGATTTGATTATGTCGCGCAATTCGTTGAAGTCATCGGGTGTGCCGAACTCGGGGAGTCCAACATCCTTCACTGCCTTGCTGATTTTGACTCAGCTCCTCTCGCACTTGATCCATTTTCTTGAATCTCCCGAGCCATTATTGCTCAATACTCAAAGGCATATTTACTGCAATCGAAATAAAATCATTTAGAGACTACGTACGAAACAACACTTGGTAAAATATATGTATAAAGTGTAAGCGTGAAGAATCCAGACCAATACATACCTGTAAATCTTTCTAAACTTTTTAGTTTGATACTCACGAGGGGCTTGGAATCTTTTGAATTGCTCATCTCGCTCCTCTGGATGCTCTGAAAATCCTTTGAGCGCAGACTAATATTTTTTACAATGGCTCAAGAATATTTAACGGGGAATAACCTATCGGTCGTATCAGCCAATTAATTCGGGTGATGAGTGAAATTAAAACGAAACTATCGCCAAATCTTTGTAATTTAATCCATCGTGAGTTGACGGCAAAGGTGCGGAGGGTGATGTGTTGTATCGGTAAATTCAAACGGTCCTTTTGATTTGTGCACGAATTAGCAACTAATGCAAGATTTGGAATTAATTAGTCCCTTAAATGCTCCAGATTGCAACGTATCTAGCGCTAAAACGTCCCATCATGTCGCTTTCCTAGTGGGTGGATCGAGGATCGACAAGGTGTTACGAGTTTTTTCGTTGATATTCTTCTACAAAAAACCTTTGACGTCGATCGACTTCATCGTACAGTGTTGATGAGGCACATCTAGCTCGGGATACGTGGCACTGAAGACCGGTGACTTAGCTCACGGGTACTGGTCAGACTCGGGAGTTTATTCAAGTTATGCGCTCTAAACTAAACCTGGGATTGTTGATGCCAAAAAGGTATCAGGGATTGGCATCCGGGGATAAACCTATCGCATAGTTTTCTTTGGGTTAGCGTCCTCAAGAATCCCGATGCCGAAAATGTTTCGGAAGTTGGCGATCAAAGAAAAATTTACCATAGTCTGGATGTTCATCGTGATTTGATCTTCTCCTATTTTGCTAAGCACGTCGGGTATTGACTATTGGGGATATCATTTCTTTATTCATTTAGCGTTTACTCTTTTTTAATTTTACCAACGCCGAAGGGGATCAGTTGTTGGTGGTATCCTTGTGTGATTCTTGTTGCGAAAGAAAACTTCTTTTGGACGATGAAGATCAACGCTCGACGAATGCAGTTTTTGAGTGATTTTCTTTCATCCTTTAATTCCTTTTGATGTCGAATCTTTGAGCACATAGGGGGGAAGTGTTATGGTTGTCGATTCTTTGTTAAGTGTTAAGTATTTTTAATTCATGGGTTTTCATAGATTCAAGCATACTTTGAAAGACTTAATGAGAGTCAAAAAAGATAAGCAAAGGCAACATTTTTTCAAAATGAAGTCGAACTAGACAGTGCAAAGGATCAAGTGGTACCCAAAAAGTAAAATTTGACATAGGATTTTTAGGGTGTGTTGAGTGCTCAACCTGTTCTTTTGAATTCATTTTTTTAGGAAAGATTGAGAACTTTAGCATAAGTGTATGTTGACTCGTTTTCCTTGGATTTAGGTTTGGGATAAAAAACTAGTGGGTTGATTTGAAAATTGATAAAAACCTCTATTTTTTTGAATACCTCTATATATCTCTATTTTTGACGTTATTTTTCTATAGGATACAAAATTCATTTGTTAACGAAACTACAAATATAGATAGAGTCATCTATGCATATTCCAAATATATAGTATTTTTTTTTAAATTAATATTTTTTACTATTTTTAATCTATTTTTGTCTTCACATATATCAAAACCCTAGAATACATACCTCTCTTATTTATTCTATAACTTTTTGTCGACTTAACCATTTCTAAAATGAGTTATGTGCCACACTATAGGAGACCAATATCTATGATCTGGAAAAAAAAGCCAATTATTTTGATCATGTTAAGGCCCCCTTAGCCACACGAACAAAAGGCATTGTAATTTGAAGGATATATTGAATTTCATAATTTTGAAAAGATATAAAATTAATATCATAAATTTCCAAAAAATACACCGCACTAGAAGAATGGGTTCTCTACAATTATACAAGTTTTTGGAATGAAATTCCATTGTTAAGGTACTCAACACCTACACGAGCAAAGACATATACATTATATTTTGTTGGCAAAATAACATACCATTGTTAGAAAAAATCAAATTTCACCTAGTTATTCACAATTTCTATGAATAAAAGTTTTATTTTCGGAAATCTAATTCAATTTCCTACATTTCATCCTTTTACACCATATTCAAAATCATTGGAAAAGTATCTTGAATAATCCCTCCAAGTTAACAGATTGCACTCACCCATATACATCTCCATAAAAATAAAAAAAACTATTTTTAACACATATGTGTCCTCCCATGGATCAAAGCGATCCAGATTATTTTGAGAACGACATGAATACATAAATATAACCATTATATAACAATGAAATACACAAAAATATAGAAGAGAACACATAAATACAGTGAAACCCAACTTCTATTACTGAATAAGATAGAAAAACACTATAGAACACAAAGTGGAAAATGGGGTAGCTTATCCCTGAAAAGAAAGAGATGTTGGCTATGCTTCATTCACAAGAATCTTTACATCACACTCCATTGCATGATTAAAGGTCCTCCTTCACCTCAATTATATATTAGAGAGTGAGAGGAGAACAATTCCCATGATGCATGTGGGATAAATGGGACCAAGTTTATAAAATGCCATAGGCATGTAAAATACTAGGACTTCCCGGGCGGTCACCCATCCCAGTACTACTCTATCTTGAGCAAGATAAACTGCGGAGTTCTAATGGGATCTGATGCATTAATGCTATGTTGTAGGCATGTGCATAAAACCATTACATGTTGTTTGTATTTAACAAATGAAGATGACATTACATTCCATTCCCCATCAAAAGGGTGAATGTCATGGTTTATCAAAACTAGAGGCTCAAAATGGTGATTCAGTGGAAAAGGTGGATGACCATCGAGATCCATATAGATCACAAAGGAAGCACAACTCTAGGATGTCTAGAAGGAGGCGATCAAGGTTATATAGAGTTCCATCTCTCACAAATATAAGACCCCCACTGTAGAGAATGATCTGTGTCAAATAAATAAGACAAATTTTGTAGAGATAAAATATTTCACTGAAGAAGTATGTATTAGTCCCATGTTATTTTAGTGTGATTTTGTATTTAATATTTTTGACGATCACCATTCTACATTTTGGATATGTTATCCTATGGTCATATTTATTTCCTTTCACTTCATTGGTTTATAATCTCTATTTCAAGATGATCATGGAGGGTCATTTTCCCATGATAATGCATGACATGGAGTAGGTTATTATAGCTGATGTAATATTTATTAAGTATTCATACAATTTTTTTGTTTCTATGTGGATATCTCCCTCTTTGAAAATAAAGGGGGGTCAACACCCTTCTCATTAGAAAGGTCAAACTAATTTGCAATTATAAATACATATAAAAAGGTGATGCAAGAAACAAGTGACAACATTAGAAAGTTGTAGTGAAGGAAGAATAGGATATTAGAGACAACAATAACAAAAAAAGTGAAGGAAATGATATTTTCCCTTAAGGTAGGCAAGGGAAAAGGCACAAGAGACCCTATCCATCAACCACCATGTCTCTCACCATAAGAGCAATGGTGGAAGTGAGATAATAACAATCAACCGTATTTCCGATTATATATAATGAAGATTTCCTTTCCATTGAAAAGGTTGGGGGAGGGGGGGGGCATCCTACCCATTGATAAGGGTGATAAGGGTGATGATTATGAAAATTGTAATATGATATCATGAAGATGTGGTAGGAAGGAGGTGAACCCACTAGTAAGAGATAGTGAATGAGAGGCGCATTATATCTTGTAAGGGATAAGGATGAAACCAAACATGATAAAAAAGGGAGTGGCAATGTCATGACATCCTAACCATTGGAAAAGGTTAAGTTGGCATCAATGCCAATGATAATTATAATTAAGGTGAGGTAGAAAATAGGAGTATATCCTCCTTACCTTATGACAAGAGAGTAAGGAGATAAGAGACATGAGCCAAAAAACAAGGAGGAAAGTGGTTTGTGATGCTAGACATTATATAATAACAAGTTAGAAGGAGAAAGAGGACACTAGTAGAAAGTAAAAAGAAATTGTTGATTGACACATTGTGTCATCTATTATAGGGTGAACATAGGATAGGATACATGAGGGAGGTAATGAAATCAAAATCGAGGAAAATCAACACAACAATTTCTCTCTAAAGGATAAATTGAGTAGGAAAAAAGATCGCATAATATATGAGAGCTAGGGGAGGCATGCATAATGATGAATCTTAACTAGGGTGGAGTCTTATCAAATGAGGCCCTAATTTGAGACAAAAATAGAGAGGGGACTAAGAATCAACTTAAGAAACAAAATGGGAACCAACTAGAACCACATATAAAGTGTGGTGCAAGGAAGGAGATAAAGAACATGGAAGAAACCAAAAGTGTAGTGGGAAGATGACCAAAGGTATAATGTTTCCCTTGGTATTTTAGGGGAAAGCTAAGGGATAAAAGAGGATGATGTCAAAATAAAGGGAAATGAAATGTCCAAGGAGTATTTTTGTCATGCCCAAAGAAGGAGACACATAGCATGGACACCATGAGGGAAAGGGGAAAGGAAGTTCCTTCCCTAACTAGACAAGGGGAGAAAAAAGGTCTAAGGAAAATCCTACGATGAGCAATATAAGAGAATGAAATAATCCAAAACTGAGAGGAATCCATGGAAGGGGATATCCATGAAAATGTAGGAGGGAAGTAGAAAGGTGATGAAATCTCAAGCATGAGATAAGAAAAAGAGATAGGTGGAGAAAAGTATAAATAAACAAGGGGGAATTGAGTAAAGGATGAAGGAATTGTTGTTAAAGTAGGAACAAGGGGTGCCTTGATATCTTGAAACGGATAGGAGGAATTTAGCTTTAAAAGCTCAAATTTGTTTCCTTTGAATTTATTATTTCATGCATGAAATATCTTATCATCTAGTAGGCTTAAATCCTATCCATTTCACAAGAACAAATTCCCAATCTATTTACAATTTGTTGCAGTTCTTGTACATAATTTCAAGATTGAGATGTAGAATAAAATAATCTAGAATGAAAAACTTGAATGCAAGAATAAATTGTTGGAAATATGGCAATAGCAGAGAAGATGCAGAATGTCAAGGTTGTCATTGATGGCAATCGTCTGTGGCAGAAGAAGCTAGATGATGACAGAGCAATATCCAAGCAGAGTAATGAAGGGTAGTCGAACCAATAGGAAGATGGTCGAGGTCGAGCAAAAGAAGATGCAGAATGTCAAGGTTGTCATTGATGGCAATCGTCTGTGGCAGAAGAAGCTAGATGATGACAGAGCAATATCCAAGCAGAGTAATGAAGGGTAGTCGACCCAATAGGAAGATGGTCGAGGTCGAGCAAAAGAATTAAGTCGCAGTCTAAGGATTCGAGAAGTAAAAGCTCAGGAGGAACAGCCTTGAAGAAAATGCGCACAGCAAGAGCTTACAGAGGAAAAAGAAAGGAAGAAGAGTCAGTGACCGTTGGATCCCATCCAAATTTCCCGAAAGAACCAG
>JASDQU010108494.1:67214-79755 GCA_032191745.1 Picea mariana | reverse complement strand
TATATATATATATATATATATATATATATATATATATATATATATATATATATATATAAACACCTTTCGGTTGAACTATTTTTCGGTTAAAAACATAATTTTATCAAAAAGATATTTCGTTCAAAAACAATATTTTGGTCGAAATACTCTTTTGGACGAAAATGTGGTTGCTGGAAAAAAACATATGACACACGTATCTGGTGGCACAAATTTTGAGGGATTTGTTAGATTTAATGTTCGATTGAAAGTTTTTTTCGGCCAAAAAGTTAACTAGCTTGGCCAAAAGTTAAATCATTTGGCCGAAAATTTGCCAATAGCAATTTTCGTGATCTGATTCTCACAAAAGTGTTACCCACATTCATGATTTTACCCCCCACTAATTTAGTTTTCAATAAATTTATGTCTTCTTTCAATTTAGAACTAACTCTTTGAAACTCTGTGATGGTCTTATCTTTGTCATTTATTTAATCTCTTAGAATATTGAGTCCATCATTTTGGACAATAGTTGATTTCTTCAGATTTCCTATTTCCACTTCTTTAACATTTAGATCAGAAACAACTCTTACTAATTCTTAATATGGATTAAGAGGTGTTATACTCTGTGAAGAGGAATCTCTTTTCTTGTAAGCCTCTATATTTTGTTCATATTGTCTTCATCTCTGCAGTTTGTACATGATCAACATTGGTGGGGTTAAGATGTTGCTTTTAATCCAAAATATCATTATTTTTATTGTTGGTCAAATCCTACATTGGTTCGATATATTTAGAATCGTCTCTCAGCCTCAACGACATATTCTCCATTTCTTCAATTCTCATCTATTTTGTTCCAATGAATAACTTTTCTAGCCTCTACTGTTCCTTGATTTTATTTGTCATGTTTTTCAATTTATTCATTCCTAGAGAAGCTTGTATGGCATCTCTACAAACCATTTCACCTATTTTCCTATGTAATTCCATTTTTTCCACCATGTAATGACATCGTCGTTATGACTACAAGCAGCACAAGGAAGTGAATTTTTTTTTAAGCAGGAAGACTACAATGACAACAATTAAACCACACAACTTGATGAAGAACACCAAACACACAAATCAAGCAAAAAACAACAACGATTCATCACACTAGAACATCATGTAGCTAGATGATACATGCGATAATCATTAGACAGATAAAAACAACTATCCTCTTGATGCAAGCAATACAACTCCTACAATCTAAAGGACAACATCAACAAACTCGACACAACGACTTTGACGACCAATAACTAAAAAGATCTATGACGTGCAAATAAAAATTCTTCGAGGCATTACAGAATCAAGTAACAACATTAATTACAATGAACAAATTCCCACGTAGGGAAGCACAAGACTCCAACCCAGTTATCATTCGCATTTGCTCGTCAGGGCACATAAATATCCCCTGATCAGGAATCATTCTGTCACAAGGTGATAGGCATGACAATAACCATGGCACAACATAAGATATCTAGACCTTAAACCAAGCTAAAACCAAAGAGCTAGGAGACCGTATTAATTGTCTAAACACATGACAACTAACCCTAGCACCCAATCGATAATTCAACAAGACTCAAGGGAATCCGACGACTATAACATTCATACAACACATTAATTTCCTTGCGCAACAAAATCAATATGTACGCATTAAAATAATTATTATCAAAACAATTAGTTCATTGTAATTAATTTCCAATTCTGACATCAGATAAGTATTTTCCTAAGGAGGGATTCACTATCTTTTAAACTGAAACAAATATGGAACATGTCTTTTAAAACAATATAAAACATGCCTTTTTAAAAAAACTGAATATGCTATCTTTTAAATTGCAACAATATAACAAAATTGTTATCTATGGAATGCATTTAAAAATCACTTTCTATATAATATATATATTGATATTACTGTATCACATTAGATATAAAAATGTTATCATTGCATATTAAATTCTATAGTTATACACAACATACAACGCATTCGACAAAGTCATTGTCATTACCTATATCTCTGTCACAAATTACGTATTAAGTTGCTCACACTAACATCGTTATAATTATATCACTGGCACACAAAATTCTCTCAATAAATATTAATAAGATCACTGTCAATAGATATACAAGGTCATTGTCTAAATACAATTAAATTGCATGCTAAGAGATCATATGATATAAATCCATTGTATGGTGTATGCACGTAAATCGTAGGATATATATAATTAATTCACATGATATAATTCGTTGTGTAGAAAATATGAAATTGTTGGGTAAAAAGGATGAATCGATGTCCTTCAAATGTAAAAATATTGTCTAAAAATAAATGATAATGTTGACTGTAAATTATATAAATTATAGATTATATAATTATTTATATAATTCTCCTATAAATATTTTATAGTCTATAAATTATAGTTGAAAAATGCAGTCATATAAAAAAAAGGGGAGTCCCTGCCATTCACTACCATTCACATATAAAAAGGGATTCCCTGACATTCATGAATAGACATAGGCTAAAGATATTTCTAACACATTGTCTATTAAATATGCTATGGTTGTTTTTTAGATATATATCTTATGGATTTTGTTAAAGGTATGATATCCTTGAGATTAATTATATGATATTTCTTTCTTTTAGTATATGATATTGCAGAGTTACATATATGATACCGCATATATATATATATATATATATATATATATATATATATATAATATCACAGAGTTTAATATATGATATACATCGATATGTACAAATAAGGTATCGCATGGTATACCATTAAATCGTTGTCAAAGGAACGCAGGTAAAAATCTATAAGGTAAAATCACCATCATAAGGTAAATCGTTGTCAACAGTAAAGGTTGTCTACTGAAGATATTGCTATCCAAAATTAAATATTCACAAAGTCAGAATATGTCATTGTTGTCCATTTAAAATAAAATCACAGAGTTATAAGTACCATAGCTGTCTATTTAAAAGAAATTTGCAGAGTTAAAAATATCAATGTTGTCTATTTAAAAGAAATTCACAACTTAAAAATATCCTTATTGTCTCTTTAAAATAAATTCACAGAGTTGAAAATGTCATAATTGTTGAGTTAAATAATGGAAAGTGATAAGTTAAAATATGATATTCATTGAGTTTAACAACTAGAAATCACTAAGAAAAAACGATATTTGTTTAGCTAAAAACTGGAAATCGTCGAGTTTAAAAACATATGGTATTTGTTGTGTATAACACTAAGAAAAACTCCCAGGGCATTACCTTGGCTGGGCATTCTCTAGCTATATTTGCATCCATAATAGAATCACCTACATATATATAAAATCGCATACTTAATATTAAATTGTAACCACCTATGTACACATATAAAAGAAAAATGTCTCCATATATATATAAAATCGCAGTCCCTATAAATTACAATAGCAATCATTACATCTTAAAAAAATGTAGTCAATAAAGTACACTGGAGTCAAAACATGTAAATCATAGTCAAAATACCAAACCAAGCACTGGAATTCATCATTAAAATCATAGAGCTAATCCCCAACAAATTGTTGGGATTTATCAATAAAATCGCAGAGGTTATACCAATCAAGCGTTGGGTAATATGGCAAGAAATCGCAGAGATACTCAGCAAAAGAAGGCATAAGGACCAATCATTCAGAAATGAATCAGTCAAACGCAAGGATACTCGTTCGGAATAAGGCACGATGATTAGAGATTAATCATAAGAGAAAAAATCATATATAAGTAAGGGATAGATGGTTGGGTGAATTTATCCTTCATTTATTATCCATGCACAAGAAATCAAGGAATTTGAATCTATAGGTCTTTAAACACCAGAGTGACGATCGTCGATTCATCTCATGGACGACTACTCAGGAAGAGACTAATAACTAAAGGCATAACGGAAAAACTCAAATGTATTCGTAATAATCAATAAAAAAACACAGAGAAGTCATTGCAATCGGAGTTTGGGTTCGCCATGGGAAATCAATTCAAAATATAGCGAGAATAAGGCTGGAATGAACTTAAGTTCTTTCATTACAAAATGTTGAATAAAACAAAATCTTTAACCCAGTATAAATATAGTACTGAAGGTGCARGGACAATATTAAACTACCATTCAAAATATACACATGTGTATCGTAGCCAAATGCGAAAGMTCYGAGTCGTTGTCCCATGAATACTCCATCAAGCTCCCACTTTCCAASTGATGTGACGTCACCAGTACCTCCGACAAGAGAATGTTCAGTCAGGTAAACTTTTAGCAACGTAACGTTAGCCAAAAGATGAGATCTATAATCCTCGTCCTCCATCCTTTTTTTAGAGTTTTCAAGTAATTAGTTTMCCAAATTCTCATYAAATTCCTTTTTCATTTAATTAATTAGAAAAAGCCTCCCCCATACTCATGTTGCTCAATCCCCTAGTTGCACTAGAAAATTAATTTTATTAATTATTTAATTATTCCTATTTCCCTCACCCACCTAAAAGTATTCCTAAAAGCGCTCCTTGGTGTCCCAATATTCCCTTACAAATCTTAAATGACTTATTCCTTACTTAGTTCCTATTTGAGTTCATAAATAGCAGGTTACCAAGGCAAGATTCCTCACTAAGTTATAGATTCATCTTTTTCTTAATGTTTCCCCTTTTCTTTAGGTTTCCCCTTTTTCTTTAAGTTTCCTATTTCTTTTAAGTTTCCCTCTTTTTCCTTTTTAACTAAAAATCAATTTAGCAAGTGTAGATAAAACAACCATTTACGCTTTTTCTTTTTAACTAAAATTAAATTAGCAAAAATAAGATAAAAACAACCATTTCCCTTTTTAAAATTTTATTCCTCCATTATAATTTGACTTTAATAAATAAATTTGAATTTCTTACCCCCATTCTTGTTACATGTTTATTTATTATTATTATTATTATTATTGACCACATATTCTACTTAGACCTAGGTTTTAATTTCACTGGGCTGGGCGGCATTTTTATTAGGGAAATTTATTTTTTTTCAAATCTTACTTAACAAATCATTCATTTTAAGGCCGACTAGGTTTATTCACTTACCAGTTAAAATCACGACGTGCCCTTTAGGACGCACTAGGTTCTCCAAGGGTGCCACTCGCCTCTTTTTATTTTCCTTGTGTGATGTGCCCTTTAGGATGCACTATGTGCTCCAAGGGTGCCACTCACCTCTTTTTGTCTTCCTTGCACGACGTGCCCTTTAGGATGCACTATGTGCTCCAAGGGTGCCACTCGCCTCTTGAATGAATTTGGTAGACATAAAAAACCTGGAGTCAATATTCCGCCAGGTGATCATGTGGGAGACTAAGGGCCTCTAAGGAATAAGTTCCCTACCTTATTGCATGCCCCTTAGAATCATCGTGAGTGACTGGCACAATCTTCCCTCACGACATCGTGGGTATTCTCGACCTAGGTAATCATTAACCTACAGTTCGAGCCACAACGGGAGTGCTAGTAGGATGTGGCATGGTTGTTGCCACACGTCTCTCTCAAAGTCTCTAGTTGTTCTGCATGACCCCTCTACTCTACATGTGAGTCCGGTCGACAAGCTATCATCAACTTGCATCCATCAATGAATCATGTCAACAATAATAATCAATCATCATAACGTCTAATCATATGCACATATGTCAYATTAAGAACATTCAAACCCCAATAGTCCACACCCTAACTCGATCCAAAGTCCAAGGGGTTTCACTGATGCCTCTGCATCCTCAATGTCTAAAGTCCTACACACTTAGGAGGACCCATTCAATAGCACATGCCTATGTAAATATAACAAAATAACATATCATCTTATCTATAATATCTCATCATCATAATTAAATGACCAATGGTATAATAATCCGTATCTCTTGCAAGCAAGTTTCCTCAAAGAATAAGTTCGCTCAGAGTGAGCAAGAGCAGGATGTTACATACACCCCCTCTTGGTTTAAACTTTGTCTCGAAGTTTCACAGTATATAAGTGCCGAAATAAAGTGTATCATAGTATCATAAGTCTATCTATCAAACAAAAATGGAAACTGTTGATGCATATCATATGTGTCCTCTAAGGTCGTTGAGTGCAGACTATAGTTGTCCCACTGGACCTTGCCCTGATCTACCGTTCGACACCATAGTTGTTGAATGTGATTATCTAGGATGAGGATTGGATCTACCATGAGCACACCCTCATCAAATATATATAAGGAACACATGTCAACAACATGGGTAGGGTCACTAACATAAAGTCTCAACATAGAGACGTGAAAGTCATCGTCCACACGCCTCAAGAATCAGGAAAGTCTAGTCAATAGGCCATGGGCCCTCTCCTTTCCACAATATTGCATGATCCCACGAATCTAGGAGAGAGTTTAGCACCCTTTCCAAACTTGATCAAACTCTTATGTGGTTTAACCCGCAAGAAGACTCAATCACCAAATTCAAAACTATGATCGACACGACGTGCATCGACATAACTCTTCTATTGATCCTTCTTTTCTTCGATCCTTTGTCTTTTTGTTTTMATTTGATCTTCCATTTCTTGGATCATTTCTGGACCCACCAGGACCCTATCCTCAAGCTRATCCCAACTCAACAACGTCCGACACGGTCACCCGTAAAGAACTCAAAATGCACCATCTTAATGGTGCTTTGATAACTTTTGTTATATGCGAATTCTACCAATGGAAATAATTCTTCCCAATGCTTATGTTGGTCCATCACGTTCATGTGTAGCATGTCCTCCAATATTTGGTTTTTTCATCTGGTCTGCTCGTCTGTCGCCAGGTGTTACGCAGTACTAAAGTTAAGTTAGGTTCCCAAGGCCTTTTGGAAACTAATCCAAAATCATCCAGTAAACATCGATCCTCGATCGGATATAATCCTCTTAGGCATGCCATGCAGCCTCATAATATCACTAATGAAAAATATAGCTATGTTAGGTGCCTAATACATCGTACGCAGAGGAATAAAATGAGAACTCTTCGTTAGAGTGTCGACTACCTCAAAAATTGAGTCGTGTCTCCTTACCGTCAGGGGCAATCCAACAATGAAATCCATCGAAATGACCTCCCATTTTGGTTCTGTAATAGCGTGTGGTTGTAGTAATACTGCTAGATGTCTATGTTCAGCCTTCAAATCTAGGTACCATCAATGTTTTATGTCCAATAAATTCCTTGAATTCTTTGTACCAGTCATCATCGCACTATAAAGTTAGAATCTTTTCAGGTAGATTCATCTAAAGAGATATCACAAAAAATATGCATGGTCTTCGACTCAACGCATCCCCACTCTGTTCATTGTTCCCTTTATGTAAGTAATATTGAAATCATACTCGCTAATACATTTCGACCAACATCGTTGTCACGCATTCAAGCCGCTTTGCAAAAAGATGTGTTGTAGTCCACAGTGGTTCATTTTTAGTTCGAATTTCCATCCAATTTGGTAATGTCTCTAAATTATCAAGGCATATACAATGGCTAACAACTCCAAATCATGCGTTGCATAATTCTCCTCATGCTATCTCATCTTTCTCAAGATGTAAGCGATCACTCGACCATCTTGCATGAAGACCCCGCCTAAGCCTTCCTTGGATGTGTTAGTGCATACCAAGAAGTCTACATCCATGTAAGGGAATTTTAGTATCTGTTTCGTTGTCAATAGCTCCTTGAGCCTTCGAAATGCCTCTGTGCATTTCTCGGTCAAAACATAATTGTTGTTCTTCTTCTACAATTCTGTAATCGGATTTGCTATCCTTGAGAAAACCCTCGACGAACCATCGATAGTATCCTACTAAACCCTTGAAGCTACACACTTCTGGGACATTCATTGGTGTAGGCCATTCCATAATATCCTCGACCTTTGTTGGATCCACTATGATACCTTTTTCGAAGATGACATGCCCTAAGTAGTGAATCTTTGATTGATAAAAAGAGCATTTAGGCAATTTCCCATACAATTTGTTCTCTTGCAAACACTGTAGTACCAAGCGCAAGTGCTCATCATGCTCCTCCATCATTCAAGAGTAAATCAAAATATCGTCAATGAATACTTTGATGAACTTGTCTAGGTATTCATGAAATGCCCCATTCATCAAACTCAAAAATGCCCCCAAGGTGTTCGTCAATCCAAATGGTAAAATAATAAACTCGTAATGTCCAAACCTAGTCTTAAAGGTGGTCTTAGGGATGTCATCGTCCTTGATCCATAACTGGTGATACCCTTATCTCAAGTCAATCTTTGAAAACACCGTTGTGCCTTTCATCTAATCAAACAGATAATCAATCCTTGGCAACGGATACTGATTCTTGATCATTTCTTTGTTCAATCGACGATAGTCAATGCAGAGTATCCATGACCCATCCTTATTTTGTATGAAGATAACACGCACACCCCACAGTGACACACTTGGACGTATAAGTCATAGGTCCAAAAACTCCTTCAGCTGCATTCTCAACTCCTATAACTTCAGGGTTGAAATCCGATAAGGAGTTCTTTCTATCGGTTCAGCCCCTGGTTTTAGGTCTATTATAAATTCCAATTCCCTCTCTGGTGGAATCCCAGGAAAATCCTCAGGAAATACATCAACAAACTCTCTCGCCACTAGAAGATGTTATAGACCTTCTGCTATTCTCTTCTCGTTTAATGTAAGGATCGCATAAATCTTACATCCCTTTCACATGCTCTTCCATAGATGCAAGGAAGAGATGAACCTCAGGGAAAATCCCTGGTTCTAACCTACAATCAATGTCTCTATCCCTCATCATCGACCAAGCTCAATCATTTCATCTTACAGAGTATCACCCCATGTGATTCCAACTAGTCCATACCGATCGCGTTCTCATAAGATCTAAAGATTGTGACGCACAAGTTGGCCCTCATAACAAACTCTCCCAGGTTAAGGATACAACCTGTAACCTTCCCTCCAACCTTCTGTTTGGATCTTGAATTCATTTATACAAATCTAAACTCACCCTGTTCAATTGCCTTTACCTTAATTTGTTTTAGCGTTGCACTAGAAATAAAACTCTCTGTAACACCTGGATCTATCAAAATATTAACGGTCTCATTAGCGAAAGTAAGGAGTCTGTTGATGAGGCGTTGGTCATCGAGGTGTAGTAAAAGTTGATCTTCTCTAGAATCCATGATATATTGGTGAATTTCTAGTTGGTGTCTGATTTTGTTGTGCACCAGATGACACATGCCCCATGGGTCTCACTGGAGTCCTACTCTGAACCCTGCTAATAAGCTCCTCCTCTGCTATGAGGGTCTTCTGAATGGCCTCATGCAAGTTTTGAGGCATTAAAATACTAACCTTTACACGAATGTTGAGATTAAGGCCAAACGTGAACCTGTTGATCTTAAGTTTCTCAGTATTCAAGTGCGGAGAATACTCGGGCACCGTATGACCTCCCTGTCGCAAGGCGTTGAACTCATTGAGCTGACACTCATTTAATTCCTTAGAAAGATAYCTCTCCTAGAACYGTTCCTTGAACAATTCCCATGATAGGTCTTCGATGACCATGTTCAATTGYGGCAGGAGCGTCTTCCATCATAGAAGAGTGCTCGCCTTCAATGGAAAKACCGCCATGTGGACCTTCATGTTGGAGGTATAGTCACGAAGTGAAAATCACATCTCAATATTCTCCAACCATGCCTCRGTGGCTGTAGCATTCGGGGCACCAAATAACTTGGGAAGTTTGACCTTCTCGAGTTGACAGTGAATACTAACAGTACTAGCTAGGCGCATTGTGGACCCTCAGGGGTAGAGGTGCCCTGGCTCATCTCAATATAGGTCTTGAATCAAGGCCTCTAACAATATCTACAAGGAACTTATCGGACCATCATCATCCCTTAAAAAAATTGAATCCAGACCAAGGGCTTGTTCTTCCCCCTTGGGGGTTAGACTCTGAGGATGTGTGCACTTCTGGAGGCATCACACCTCCTTCTATGACACCATGTTGCGAACTTCTGAGGCATCCGCTGATCAATATCATCACATGGACACGTTTAAGTTTTAATTAGCGCTAGGTTATTACTCAAGGGTTTACTGTAGTGGAAAGCATGGCAATCCATAGTCGCAGGGTTGAACCCACTCTGATACCATATGTAATGACCTCGTTGTTATGAATACAAGTGGCGCAAGCAAGGGCAATTTTTTTTTTTTTAAGTAGGAAGGCTACAATGACAACAGTTAAACCACAGAACTTGATGATGAACGCCACACACGCAGATCAGGCAACGAACAACAACGACTCATCACACTAGCACATCATGCAACTAGACGATACATGCAATAATCATTAGACAGATAAAAATCACTACCCGCCCAACGCAAGTAAGAAAACACATACAAGATAAAGGACAACATCAACAAACTTGACACAATGAATTTGACAACCAATAACTAGAAGCCTCTACGGTGAGCAAAGCCAAACACTTTGAGGCATTACAGAACCAAGTACCAACATCAATTACAACAAACAAACAACCACATTGGGAAGCACAAGAATATGTCTCGTTTATCATTCACTTCTATCTGTCAGGGTGCGAAAAGGATCCCCTCATCAGGAGTCATGTCATCACGAGGTGATAGGAATGACAGTAACCATGGAGCAACATAACATATCTATACCTTAACCCAAGCTAAAACAACAGTGCTAGGAAGCTGAATTAATTGTCTAAACACATGATGACTAAACCTAGCACCCAATCGACAAGTCAACAAGACAAAAGTGAATCTGACGACTATAACATTCATACAACACATTAATTTCCTTGTGCAACAAAATCAATCTGTACACATTAAAATAATTATTATTAAAACAATTAGTTCATTGTAATTAATTTCCAATTTCGACATCAGATAAGTATTTTCCTAAGGAGGGATTCACCATCTTTTAAACTGAAACAAATATGGAACATGCCTTTTAAAACAATATAAAACATGTCTTTTTTTAAAAATTGAATATGTTATCATTTAAACTGCAACAATATAACAAAATTGCTATCTATGGAACGCATTTAAAAATTGCTATCTATATAATATATATATATATATATTACTGTATCACATTAGATATAAAAAAGTTGTCATTGCATATTAAATTATCTAGTTATACACAACATACAACACATTTGACAAATTCATTGTCATTACATATATCTTTGTCACAAATTACGTATTAAGGTGTTGACACTAACATCGCTATAATTATATCACTAGCACAAAAAACACTCTCAATAAAGATTAATAAGATCGTTGTCAATATATATACAAGGTCGTTGTCTAAATACAATTAAATCACATGCTAAGAGATCGTATGATATAAATCAATTGTATGGTGTATGCATGTAAGTCACATGATATATATAATTAATTCACATGATATAATTCGCTATGTAGAAAAGATGAAATTGTTGGGTAAAAAGGATTAATCCCTTTCCTTCAAATGTAAAAATGTTGTCTAAAAATAAGTGATAATGTTGACCGTAAATTATATAAATTATAGATTATACAATTATGTATATAAGTCCCCTTTAAATATATATATATATATATATATATATATATATATATATATATATATATATATTATGTCTGGAGGAATCAGCAACTAGTTGGGCACGTGCTCGCGTTACACGTGGCCGTGTTATCCAACTGCTACCACTATAACCTCCAGGTGTGCCCACACGGCCCCATACGCGACACACATTGTAAGTCGGGGGGAATTGAACTCGAAACCTCATGGAACTTCATATCACGGCACTTGCCAATTGAGTTGCCCCCCCGGGGGCAAGTCCCCTTTAAATATTTTATAGTCTATAAATTATAGTAAAAAAATGCAGTCATAAAAAAAAAGGGGAGTCGCTGCCATTTGTTGCCATTCACATATAAAAAGGGATTCGCTAACATTCGTAAATAGACACAGGCTAAATTTATTTAACATATTGTCTATTAAATATGCTAAGGTTGTTTTTCAGATATATGTTATGGCTTTTGTTAAAGGTATGATATCGTTGAGATTAATTATATGTTATTTCTTTCTTTTAGTATATGATATTTCATAGTTAAATATATGATACCGTAGATATAGATATATGATATCGCAGATTTAAATATATGTTCTCGTAGAGTTACAGATATGATGACACGGATTTAAGTAAATGAGATGGCAAAGTTATATATATATATAATATCACAGAGTTTAACATTGATATGTACAAATAAGGTATCGCATAATATACCAATAAATCGTTGTCAAAGGAACGCAGGTAAAAATCTATAAGGTAAAATCGCTATCATAAGGTAAATCATCGTCAACAGTAAACACTGTCTAGTGAAGATATTGTTTTCTAGCATTAAATATTCTCAAAGTCAGAATATCTCATTGTTGTCTATTTAAAATAAAATCGCAAAGTTATAAGTACGATAGCTGTCTATTTAAAATAAATTCGCAGAGTTAAAAATATCATTGTTGTCTATTTAAAAGAAATTCGCAAGTTAAAAATATCATTGTTGTCTCTTTAAAA